>BSBM01000764.1:4497500-4550000 GCA_027924585.1 Larix kaempferi | reverse complement strand
ATCGCATGTGCATTTTACCTTTATATAACGCGTGCACGTTTTGGAACTGTATAAACAGTGGACTATCCCTATCCGAGAGCAACTTTACTCTGTCTAAGCAAAAATAGGATATCCCACGATTTTTCGAACAGAGCACGAGCCCGCCATTGGAAATATTCACACTTTACACCATCTCCATCATTATTTTTGTTATGCAGGTGCAGCATTGAGGACATATTTCATGGTTGATTAGTATGGTGTTGGTTTATATGGCCATATTTGAAGAAGATAATCAGCAAGCTTGAAGCATCTCCAATTGAATAACACCAAAGATAAGGTATTTGAAAGATTCATTTTGCCTATATTTGAGGAGCACATAAGATAAGATATCAAGCTTCAAGACCATTTCATGGTGATGGTGGATATACACAATTGTACAAGAGAATCAGCTTGAGGAACAATTTATGATTTAACTTTCATTTTCTTATTATTGAAGATCACCAAAGGTAAATTTTCTCATTCATCATTGTTTTGATGGGAAATATGAACAATTGAGAAGGAAGATTGAAGCACCTTGAAGGATCTATAGTTCTAAAGCACTAAAGGTTTGAAAGATTGTAATTGAGGAGCAACAAAAACAAACTATATTGAATTGATCATTGTGGTGATGGGGAATGCACGTAACCGAGGAAGAAAATCAGTAAGGAAGAAGAGACCTCAAGAAGTCATTGAAGAAGAGAAAGAAAAGAAAAGAATAAACATGATGAATCGGAGGCTTTCTTTGGAAACTAATCCAAATCCAATTATAGAGGATACCACGGTTCATCCTATTAATCCATGACAAGAAAAAAGGAAGCATTCACTAAAGGGACCTTCAATTTCCACAATAGTTGTTGAACAAGCACCCCATGGAAGTAATCAAGAAGCAAAACGTAGGTGCTCATTAGGGGATGTTTCAATTCCCACTTCAAGTCAAAGTGATAAGTTACCATCTCAAGATGAAGCTCATGAAGAAACACAAAATTTGTTCACCTCTTGTGGTTATACAAGTGATGAAGTCAGAGAGGCGTTGGACATGGAGCCTACTATTGAAGAAGAAAATGTTATCTGGACCATCGATGAGGATGTTGGACTTCCACCACCCAACTACCAGGAAGAGAATGAAGGACAACAAGCTACTACTGAAACTCCAGAGTGTCTTGGTGATGCGCTACATGGTAGAATTCCAACCCCCTTACCTCCATTAGCAAGCACACGTCGAATAACTCCGAAGCATATACAAGTTGATGAAAGTCTCCTCTATTCCATTGAAGGTACGCTATCTAAATGCAGTATTGCTTATCAAACTCAACAGATACTTGATAAATATTTTGTTTCTAAATGTGATGGAGATAAATGTAGATTATTTTTATCATTGTTAAAATCTAGGGGCATGAATATTGTTAGGAAAAAGTTAGGGATAAAGATGATAAAGAATTCTGAACCAAGTTCTCATATAGTTAAAATCTTAGTAGATGCATTTGGTAAAATTGATAAGAACACACATTCAAAGGACCGCAATGCGGCGCGTCGTGTGTTGTCACAAGCAATTGTAAATAAGAACACCAGGGTCCTTCGTTTTCTCAATCCTACATCCAAACTAGTTAATTTGAATGTAAAAACCCTCCGTAGGTATTCTATTAGAAGAGAACATCTTGACATAACCGATCAGACAAATTTTTGGGCCTTTATTGGTCGGTTTCCACATCGTGACATGAAGCTAGTTGATGCAGTAAAGAGACTAGTGCAGAGTTTTTGGCATGATCACACAAGGCCTTCTTCAAACCGGAAGGATGTACTAAAACTGAGAATGGGTTCAAAGGATCGTGAACCACATACTAAGCATCTTCTTGATATAACATAGACAAAACTATACAAGAAATTTAGGAATGAACATAGACAATTGAACTTGGGGCAAAGATCTTTTGAGAAATGTAAGCCATGGTATGTTAGAATAAATACTCTTCGTAACACTTGTTGTTGTAGATACCACGTAGAATATGAATATTACTATGAAACATTTTTGTACATTCATCGTGTGTTGCATACTAACCATGTGCAGGATTGCTCCCTGACAATACCACCAACTTCATCAAGAGAATTCATTCATAGCATCATGTGCAACAGGCCTAAGGGGCAAACATACTATGCAAACTCTTGTTTGGATGGAACATGCTCCAACTTTGCTGGAATTGCATTATTGAGCCAATGTATGCACGAGAGTGGAGATAGTGAATTTGGGAAAATGGTTATAGACATGAAAAGTTTCAAATATATCAGCTATGAAATAGTCCCAGGGAAAGAAAGCAAAAAACTACAATTGGTGACATCTCAGGTATGCATAGTATATTTATAAGTTTATGTTTGAACAATTACATTTCAATCCTTACTTACAAAAAAAATTGATATTGAGATCATTTTGTGTCACCAGGTACAAGTTAGTGACTTCGTCAAGGAATTTATTGAAAAGACACATCAATATGTTCAGCATGTCCACTTGGCACGATGGCAAGATGAGAAGTTTAGAATATGCATAGATACATTTCCCCGTGGTACTATACTTTCAGTTGTTGATTTTTCCGAGAACTACACTCTGCAACCTCTGTTGATGTATTTGTAACTTCGGAAGATATTCTTCTATGTATTACAATTGTTCTATGTTATATGTATGATGGAGATGTATTATTCCTCCAATCAGAAGTGTCGTCATTTGTATTTGTAAGTGTCGCAAGTGTTGCAAGTGTCACAACTTATATTTGATGGGTTATTATACCACCAGTGTGGGGTCGGCCCTAGTTGAGTCATGTGGATGGGTTATTAGGTTTCTTTAGGAAGTCGGCCCTGTTAGGTTATTGGTAGGCCAAGTCAGTGTATAAATAGAGAGTGTGTGTCTCTCATTCTATTCATTCACTCACTCATCCAACTCGCATTAGTTGAGAGAGGAGTGCGCACAAGTGGAGGAGGAGTAGCTGCTAGAGTTATCTATCTTGGGTTTGATCATTGTGATCTTGTATTGTGGCTTATTCTATCTCTGAGGAAGTTGCGGGGTTTTTCACCTTCTTGGTTTTCCCTGAGGAAACTCTGTGTCTCTTGTGTTTATGATTGTTATTCTATGCATGCTATTCTATTGGTAGGATCCTAAGATAATGTTTGAATTAAATTATCGAAAAATTAACATAGTATCAGAGCCGTGCTAAGAAGAAGACACTGTGCAGCTCCGGAAGCTAGGGCTTCTTAATATTTGGGTTTCTCTCCTCAGATCATCAAAGGCAGAAGGCTAGGATGACTCTCCTTGGAAGGGCACATCTTTCTGTCGAGACATAATTCATTTCTGAGCACTTTCAGTTTTTGGCCAGTCACTGCTGCAGGAAATTAGGATTTCGGAGAAAGTTGGAATTTTTGAAATCTGAGACTACGGCTGGATGCCCCTCAAAAAAATCAAAGTTTATAGACCAAGATCGAACTTTTTGGTTGGGAATAAGGTCGGGCTTCATCAAACCCTAAATCAAGATTTTGATCAGAAAGGTGGAAAATTAGGGTTTCTGAAAAAGCTGAAATTTTTGCAATCTGTGACCATGGCTGGATGCTCCTCAGAAAAATCGAAGTTTAGAGCACAAGATCGAACTTTTTGGCTGGGTAGAACCCCGGGAAATATCAAACCCTAGTTCGGGATCTTGTCAAGGAAATCCAGAAGTTTCAAAGGCAATTTTGAGGGGTCAAATTTTGCAGATTTCAAATTTGAAGTATACTAGCTTGATCAGCTCAGCAAGGTGCGTCTTTCCATCCTTTCAGAAGTTTGAATTTTTAGGGTTTCTCTGACAAACCCTAATCCAACTCCGAATCCAGTTTTCAGCAAATCAAGTGGTAAGACCTAAATATTTTATTTCCATTTGAGTTTCTCATTAAGATGTCTCACCACACCAAGCTTTAGGATAAGATTGAAGGAGATGACAACTTCCGAGCATGGAAGTATAGGATTGGGTTAATCCTAGAAGAGAATGATTTGGACACCTACATAAAAGAAGAGGTTCCAGTTCCAGAGGGAGATGAGGCTAAGGTCTTACACAAGAAGAACTTGGTCAAATCCAAGAGAATCATTGTTGATTCTATAAAAGACCATCTCATACCCCATGTGTCTTCTCTAAAGACACCTAAGGAAATGTTTAACTCCTTAACCAAGTTGTTTGAAGGGAAGAATATAAATCAGAGGATGACTCTGCGAAATCAATTGAAAGGGGTTAAGTTCCAGAATGGAGAGACCATCCAATCCTACTTTACTAAGGTCTCTCAAATCAAAGAACAAATTGAAGCCGTGGATGAAGTAGTGGAGAATGGAGAAATTGTCATGACCACATTGAATGGCCTACCTACATCATGGGACTCCTTCATCCAAGGTATTTGTGCAAGAAAGAAGTTGATCTCCTTCAGCAGACTATGGGAGGAATGTTCACAAGAAGAAGCTAGGCTTGTGGCCCGAGAATAAAAGATGGGAAGTGAAGACCAAGCTCTCACAGCTCACACCAAGAGAAGTAAGCCCAAGAGGGAGCCATCTCATCACAAGAAATATTTTCACCACCATCAAAGATATAAGAAAGATCTGAGATGCTTCACATGTAATGAGAAGGGACAATTTGCCGCAGATTTTCCCAAGAACAAAAAGGGCTCCAACCACAACAAGAAGAGATATCATGCTCATGTTGCTGAGGATGATGAACCTTCCAGAAAGAAGACTAAGGTAGAAAGTGAAGACTCTTCAAGTGAGGATGAATATGTTCTAATTTCTGCTCTCACAGGTACTGTTACACATGGGTGTAACGATTGGCTTATTGATAGCGGGGCTTCTAAACATATGACGGGATTCAAAGAATCTCTTATGGACCTATATGAACATGAGTCACCTCATAAGGTGAAACTTGGGGATGACTATCAATACCCCATAAAAGGAAGTGGTGAAGCCTCCTACAAGTTAGACTCTGGGAAGTCTATAAAGATGCAAGATGTTCTATATGTACCTGGACTCAAGAATAATATTCTCTCCATATCATCTTTGGATGCAAAAGGGATGAGAGCTTCATTTGTGGATGGCCAAGTACTTATGTGGCCAAAAGGTAAGACCATAGATGATGCAGTAGTGATTGGAGAGCAAGAGGGAGGATTGTACAAATTGAAGGGACAACCTGAACATGCCATGGTACATGAATCCATGGAGCCAAGTGAACTTTGGCATAGAAGGCTTGCTCATGTGCACTATAGAGCACTAACAATTGTAAGCAAAGTAGTAGAAGGTCTTCCTGAAAACCAGTCAAAGCATGAAGGTGTTTGCAAAGGGTGTGCAAAAGGAAAGAACACAAAGAAGGCATTTCCAAGCAGTGAAAGCAAAGCAGTAGAAGGTCTTCCTGAAATCCATTCAAAGCATGAAGGTGTTTGCAAAGGGTGTGCAAACTGGGAAAGAACACAAAGAAGGCATTTCCAAGCAGTGAAAGAAAAGCAAAAGGAATCTTGGAAATTGTCCACTCCAATATATGCGGACCAATGTCATCCAGTTCTCTAAGTGGGTATGTATATTATGTTTCTTTCATTGATGATTTCTCTAGGAAGAATTGGGTTTATTTCTTGAAGAACAAAGATTAAGTATTCAACAAATTCAAGGAATTCAAATCCTTGATAGAAAACCACACTGAAAAGAAGATCAATACCTTTAGATCCGACAATGGTGGATAATTCACTTCATAAGACTTCAAGAAGTTATGCAGTGATTCAGGGATTAAGAGGGAGTTGACTACTCATCACAATCCACAATAGAAAGGAGTAGAAGAAGCTACTTTAGAGTCGGACTCCAGTAGCTCCTGCAAGGAAGCAAATATTGAGAGGGAGTCCACCCAACAACCAAACAAAGATAAGTATTTTGAATTGTCATTTCTTGTATATTTGATTGTTTAAATAACATTGTTCAATGATGCATATAATTATGTTCCTAGACTTAGGTTGTGTATTATGCATATTAGAATAATTGCATTAATGAACAAGATAATACTAATATGCAAGTAATGGGTAAGTGGCCTATGGCACTGTACAACATTCCATTGCTACTTATATGGTATGAAACCTTTTTGCTGATATGTTGGGAGTAGTGCACACTCTTAGCAATGTTCTGGTAGAAATGGAAGGCATCTAGAAAGTTACGGGATATGGATGAATGTTGTATTGAAGCATTGGCTAAGATAATTGCATGACTGTATGACATATGCCTTTATTTGTAAGACTTTGTTCTGTAAACTATGAGAAGTTTCTAATCATGCAATTGAATTTGAATTGTAGGAAAGATCGTGTACAATCACCTACAAAAGAAAGACAACATTTGTTCCAGTGACGAAGTTGAAAAAAACTATCTATTGAAGATATTGAAGAATCTGAAGTTCCCAAGATCTGGGATGCAATAATGGAAGGATGCCATGATCAAGGAGTACCAATTGATCATGATGTATGGCATGTGGTCCCGATACCAGAAGGGAAGTATGTTGTGACTTCCAAGTGGATCTATAAGATCAAGCATGCTGCAGATGGTAGCATAGAGAAATACAAGGCAAGATTTGTAACTTGTGGCTTCTCCCAGAAAGAGGGGATAGATTATGAAGAAACTTGTGCTCCTGTAGCCAGATACACTTCCATCAGAACAATACTTGCTTTGGCTACAGTGATGAAGCGGAAGATACACCAAATGGATGTCAAGACAGCTTTCTTGAATGGTGTAGTCGAAGAGGAAGTGTATGTGGAGAAGCCACTTGGTTTTGAGACACATGACAGGGAGTCATATGTGTGCAGATCGAAGAAATCCTTGCATGGCTTGAAGCAAGCACCTAGGACATGGTACGACAGGATAGACAGCTTCCTATCCAGTTTGGGCTTTACCAGGAGTAAAGTGGATTCCAACCTTTACTACAAGGTTGAGGAAGGAAATCCAGTGATACTTCTATTGTATGTGGATGACTTGTTTGTGACAAGTTAGGATAGATTGATTGCCAACATGAACAAGAATCTTGATGCCGAGTTCAAGATGAAGGACTTGGGAATGATGCATTACTTTCTAGGTATGGAGGTGTGGCAGAGTGCAGATGGAATCTTTCTTGGACAAGGTAAGTATGCAGTAGAGATCCTAAAGCGGTTCAGGATGATGGAATGCAAGGCCATGGCCACACCTATGGCATCAAACCTGAAGCTATTGAGTGATGCTTCATCAGAGTTGGTTGATGTCATGGTGTATTGTCAGATGATTGGGTCCTTGATGTACCTGACGAACACGAGACCAGATATTTGCTTTGCGATGAACACCTTGAGCCAGTTTCTGACAGATCCTAGACATGTTCACCTGACTGCTGTAAAGCGTATTTTGAGGTACCTGAAGGGTACAATTGATTATGGGCTCAAGTATGATGCGAATCAAAAGTTTAACCTGGAGGGTTATGTTGATTAATATTGGGCAGGCAGTGTTGTAGATAGGAAGAGCACTTCGGGGTGCTGCTTCAGTATGGGATCAGGTGTGATCTCTTGGTTTAGCGGGAAGAAATCCTTCGTAGCACTGAGTATAGCCAAAGAAGAGTATGTTGCAGCTTGTTCAACTAGTTGTGAGGCAGTATGGCTTAGGAAGCTACTGTCTGATTTATTTGATCTCCAGTTGGATGCTACATGTATCTATTGTGACAACTAGAGTTGTAGGAAGTTGTTAGAGAACTCGGTGTTCCATGACAGGTCGAAGCACATCGAGATCAAATATCACTATATCAAGGATATGGTGCAGAGAGGAGCAGTGAAGCTCCAGTATGTTGCAACAGATGAGCAGATTGTAGATATGTTGACCAAACCACTAGCCAAAGTGAAGTTGGAGTACTTCAGAGAGAGGCTTGGTGTTCTTCAGATAGAAGATACTTTGAGGAAGAAGTGATGGGACACATTTGCAGGAGCCATTCCAAGCATGGTGGTAAAAGGATCCTTCCCATGGTTGTGGATGTAAGCATTGTGTGATGAGCATCAGGACGATGCTCAGGTTACTGTTATGTACGATGATCAGGATGATCATGTGTGATGAGCATTAGGAAGATGCTCCAGATGATATGCATCAGGATGATGATGTGAAGATGATCAAGATGATCATGCGATGATGATGTGCATCAGGATGATGTACTGTATGATGATGATCAGTATGATCATGAGAATCGGGGGTGATGCTGTGTGTGAGGATGATCAGGTTGATCTTGAGTATCAGGATGGTACTCTGTGGCCGTGGACAGTTTGTGCAAGGGTAGCATGTAATACATCCTGGAGATCCAGATAGGTTGTGCTAGTCACGTAAAAGGCCTCGGATGCTCTTTAGAGATCTTTCTAGGAAAGACAATCTTTTAAGGTTTTGCTAGACCACATGTAATACATCCTGGAGATCTGGACAGGTTGTGCTAGTCACGTAAAAGGCCTCGGATGCTCTTTAGAGATCTTGTTGGGAAAGACACTCTTTTAAGGTTTTGTGGGGACCACATGTAATACGTCCTGGAGATTCGGACAGGTTGTGCTAGGCATGTAAAAGTCCTCGGATGCTCTTTAGAGATCTTGCTAGGAAAGACACTCTTTTAAGGTTTTGTGGTGGGGGTCACATGTAATACGTCCTGGAGATCCAGACAGGTTGTGCTAGTCACGTAAAAGGCCTCGGATGCTCTTTAGAGATCTTGCTAGGCAAGACACTCTTTTAAGGTTTTGTGACGGTCACATGTAAAAGAACCTGGGAGATCTAATAGGTTGAGCTGTGTGCTCGTAAAAGGCCTAGGATGCTCTTTCGAGGTTTTGTTGACACACGTAATTAGTCTTGAGGATTTCACAGGATGTCTAGCTCACAGAGATGATGAAGACCTATAGGAGGCTAGGCCTACAACCAGCATGGAAAAAGGGCTGGCTCTATAGAAATTCCTATGACGAGAAGAATTGAGAGATATCCCAGTGATCGAGATGACGAGTACAGCAATAGTGATGATGATGCTCTGTGATCCAGTGACGATGATCCAACTCCAAAATTAAAGACTTGTGGTGATATGTATTGATGACCTGTGTCTAGAGAATACCTTCCTAGTTAAGAGGGAGTGTTGATGTATTTGTAACTTCAGAATATATTCTTCTATGTATTACAATTGTACTTTGTTATATGTATGATGGAGATGTATTATTCCTCCAATCATAAGTGTCGTCATTTGTATTTGTAAGTGTCGCAAGTGTCGCAAGTGTTGCAAGTGTCACAAGTTATATTTGATGGGTTATTAGACCACTAGTGTGGGGTCGTCCCTAGTTGATTCATGTGGATGGGTTATTAGGCTTCCTTAGGAAGTCATCCCTATTAGGTTATTGGCAGGTCAAGTCAGTGTATAAATAGAGAGTGTGTGTCTCTCATTCTATTCATTCACTCACTCATCCAACTCACATTATTTGAGAGAGTGTGCACAAGTGGAGGAGGAGTAGCTGCTGGAGTTATCTATCTTGGGTTTTATCATTGTGATCTTGTATTGTGGCTTATTATATCTATGAGGAAGTTGCGGGGTTTTTCACCTTCTTGGTTTTCCCCGAGGAAACTCTGTGTCTCTTGTGTTTATGATTGTTATGTTGTGCATGCTATTCTCTTAGTAGGATCCTAAGATAATGTTTGAATGAAATTATCAAAAAATTGACAACTTCAAAATGAGATCCAAAGTGGGTATTATCACTTTGAGCAGGTTTCCTTGATGGTCCATATCACATATAGGCATGGCCCAAATAGTAGTGAAGAGCAAAGAGAAATTCTAAAGGAATATCACTTCTACATAAGTGATGATAGGTGCCATGACTTCCACTATGTACGTCATTGCTTCATCATGTTCTATGATCCCTTGAACGGAAGGAACATACAGATGGATCGACACTGGATTTGGTCTGATGGATGTGCTGGTCAGTTGAAAAATGTACGCATATTTCAATGGTTGTGTTCATTGCATAAAAACTACAAAGTGCCACATATGTGGAACTATTTTGAGATTGGGCATGGTAAAGGAGAGCATGATGGAGCCAAAGCATGTGTCAAAACATCCCTACAAAGAGAGGAATTGAAAGTATCTACAGAATCTACTATTCGAAATGCTCAATCTATAGTCAGGTGGTGCACGCCAATAATGGGAGAGGAATCAACTATGCGAGTAGAATCCACAAGAAAGAGACATGTGGAGAGATTTTTTTGGGATGTGGTAGACATAGATCGTTCACATGCATAGGAATGCAAGACTGTGCCTGGGACTCGTGGCTTTCATTCGGTTCGAAGCTCTGATAACCCAGTATTTGAAATTTGGACCAGAAAACTCACTTGTTTTTTCCCGCCTTGTTGTGATGGTGACTGGTATGGGTGTGAATCATTGGATTGGGTTGATGGATAGGATCGCATATCACTTCCACTTGATCAGCGTGCAATTGTTGAGTTAACTCCATTGGAAGAAGACCAATCATCTATTTCTATAGATATTGATCATGTCTCAGACCTTGTACAACCTGGTATGATGCATTTCCTTAACATTTTTTTGTTTATTTACGTAGTCTTCAAATGCACATTAATGGCCTTGTATCACACGAAAAATATTTTGATCATATACCTACAATCATATTATGCAGGGCACATATACGCAGTGGTTGCCTCAAAAGATAGTGAATGGGGTGGTGATTACTGGTTGGCACGATGTATAGATGGAAAGCAAACACTCAATATGTCCATGACTGACAATGAAAACAACCACTTCCCAATCGGGTCTATGGTTGTTAAAGGTGAATACTTGACACAGGACAACAATGAAAGAAAGAAGGGTGGATATGTTTACATGGATTACAAACTAGGTGCAAGTGTGTATCACTTTACCAACTTAATCATTGGTACAAACCTCTAGGTACGAACAATGCCTAGCCAAAATTCATCGAAGGTACGCTACTTCTTACCGGATACAGAGCACGAGAGACTAATGGAGACCATCAGTATAAGAGATGATCCGGAGGGCTTGGTTGTATGATAATAGGTGGGATCTAGCATGATGAGGTATGTTACATACTTTTATTACTATACTATTTATACTATTTGTAATTGAATATTGATATATGCTCAATTTTCTCATGTATGTTGTTTATGAATATGTCAATTTTGTATTCTTGATATGCCAAATTTACATTTATGTTGTTTATAAATATGCCAAAAGTTCTCTTGTATGTCAAGTTTATGAATATGCCATTTTTTACATATGATCAATAAACCCTAAGATTATGGGATTGGGTAGAGTTAGATGAAACTCTCCTTGGGTGCTATAACGCTAAGACTTAAAATATGATCAAGAAAATTTGACTTTGGAAACTGTAAAAGAAACTTGGTTTTGCCTCCATAGCTTGTTTTCCTCACAACTCCACACAATATGTTTCGATGCAGTTAATGCTCGATCCTTCAAGTTGCATAGTTAGAAAGAGTATGTGTTGCATTTGCCTCTCAATTTGTTTGATTGAATACACATGTGTTTTGTAATGGGATCATTACATAGATAATCTCGATTGTTTATGTGGATGGAGACACCCATCAACCATTGATTCCTAGAGCTCTACACACAAGTTGATTATCCCCAACCCAAAAAACTCTTATACTATGTTGATTATGTTGGTTATTGGCTTCACCCAACAAAATTATATTTAACAATACACATATTCATAGATTTGGATGCCCATGCTCAATGCTCACTATATTTAACAATACACTTATATTAAACTTAATTCATGTCTTGTTAAATATTTCATAATGAAATAGATATTTGAGAGCACCACCTTAGATCAAGCCATACCATTAATATAAAATGTACATTAGAGAAGTGACCTAATTCAATTTCCTTCTATAACTCTAACCCTAACCCTCACCCAAACCCTACCACTAAACTCTATGTACCCTTTAGATACTTCCTCCAATATGTCCTAATCTCCCTACAAGTAACACTACCTCTTCACCCTCTCCACAATGGTGCCACTATCATGAAACTCAAAACCTTGATAAATTTACTGAGCAAAACCCTTCATCATCATTGTCATCTCTAGGTTCATCATCAACATCTCCATCATCATCATCTTATTCTTCATCATCATCATCATCATCATCTTCACCACCATCACCATCATCATCAACATCTTCATCATCATCACCATCATCATCATCATCAACATCTTCATCATCATTGTCATCTCTAGGTTCCTCATAAACATCTCCATCATCATCTTCATCATCATCATCATCTTCATCACCATCACCATCACCATCTTCATCAACATCTTCATCATCATCACCACCATCATCATCATCAACATCTTCATCATCATTGTCATCTCTAGGTTCCTCATCACCATCTCCATCATCATCACCATCACCATCACCATCACCATCACCATCACCATCACCATCACCATCACCATCACCATCACCATCAACGTCTTCATCATCATCACCATCATCATCATCATCCCCATCCCATCACCATAACCATCCCATCACCATATCCATCTTCATCACCATCACTATCACCATCAATGTCTTCATCATCATCACCATCATCATCATCATCACCATAAGTGCTCAGTGGATGATTTTGCAAAGTTGACCCACGTGTGCAAAAATTGCACACTCCCTTACTGAGAAAAACCCTAGTTTCGAAAATGGACCTACAAGATGACACCTAGGCCATGGGACCAGAGGAGAGGGGCACCCTTAGCACTATCCCAATGCCCTGAATCCAACAGAGTCGATGGTTTGTCGATCCGAACCACAGTCGTCATTCTATGGCTTGTTTCGTCTCGCATCCAAAAGGCCTTCAGGGACACCTGTTGTATACCTACCAGGGGCATAGAATGAAGGCCGTGCAACAAAAACGAGTTATGGGGAGTCCTACAAGTGTGTCTAGGAAGGTTCCAGCTAGGAACGCTAGCCATAAGTGCTTGGTGGATGATTTTGCAAAGTTGATCCCCGTGTGCAAAAATTGCACACTCCCTTACTGAGCAAAACCCTAGTTTCGAAAATGGACCTACAAGATGACACCTGGGCCGTGGGATTGGATGAGAATGGCACCCCTAGCACTATCTTGATGCCCTAAATCCAACGGAACTGACGGTTTGTCGATCCAAGCCACGATCGTCATTCTATTGCTCGTTTCGTCTCGCATCCAAAAGGCCTTCAGGGACACCTATTGTATACCTACCGGGGGCATAGAATGACAACCGTGCAACAAAACTGGGTTCCGGGGAGTCCTGCAAGTGTGTCTAGGAAGGTTCCAGTTGGGAACGCTAGCCATAAGTGCTCGGTGGATGATTTTGCAAATTTGACCCCCGTGTGCAAAAATTTCACACTCCCTTATTGAGCAAAACCCTAGTTTCCAAAATGGACCTACAAGATGTCACCTGGGCCATGGGACCGGAGGAGAGGGGCACCCCTAGCACTATCCCGATGCCCTTAATCCAATGGAGTCGATGGTTTGTCAATCCAAGCCACAGTCATCATTCTATGGCTCGTTTTGTCTCTCCTCCAAAAGGCCTTCAGGGATACCTGCTGTATACCTACCGGGGGCATAGAATGATGACCGTGCAACAAAACTGGGTACCGGGGAGTACTGCAAATGTGTCTAGGAAGGTTCCAGCTGGGAACGCTAGCCATAAGTGCCCGGTGGATGATTTTTCAAAGTTGACCCCCGTGTGCACAAATTGCACACTCCCTTACTGAGCAAAACCCTAGTTTCCAAAATGGACCTACAAGATGACACTTGGGCCATGGGATCGAAGGAGAGGGTCACCCCTAGCACTATCCCGATGCCCTGAATCCAATGGAGTCGAGGGTTTGTCGATCCGAGCCACGATCTTCATTCTATGGCTCGTTTCATCTCGCATCCAAAAGGCCTTCAGGGACACCTGCTGGATACCTACCGGGGGCATAGAATGATGACCGTGCAATAAAACCAGGTTTCGGGGAGTCCTGCAAGTGTGTTTAGTAAGGTTCCAGCTAGGAATGCTATCCATAAGTGCCTGGTGGATGATTTTGCAAAGTTGACCCCTATGTGCAAAAATTGCACACTTCCTTACTGAGCAAAACCCTGGTTTCCAAAATGGACCTACAAAATTTGGTAATCATTCGTTTTTCAAAAGTGGTTCAGAGGCTCTTGCATCTTGGAAGTGACCAAGAGTATCTTGCAGTGTGATAAGTATGCATTTTAGGTTTCAACGAATTCAAATATGACTCAGAGTCTCTTGCTTTGTGGGTCATTTACTGAGGTTTTCCGTTTTACATTGCATTTCTATTGGCTACGTAGTTCAACAAAATGGTTCGAAATAGATGCATGGATGTGGAAGCTATGTTTTCCATCTTTTTCTCAAGTATGAGAAGGCATGGCCATATCAATCTCTTTAGGAATTGAAACATATTATGATACAATCCTTAGGTATGGAATTCAATTAAAATTTTATCCATACTACTAGGGAAGAGAAGATAGGAGACCAAGCTCAGAAGGATTTGGCGAGCATTTCATTCCAGGCTGAGCTATTCCATTCATTGTCGAGGTGTTTGAGGCCGAAAAGGATCTGGTAAGCATTTATTTTTCAAAAGTGGTTCAGAGGCTCTTGCATCTTGGAAGTGGCCAAGAGTATCTTGCAGTGTGATAAGTATGCATTTTAGGTTTCAGCGAATTCAAATATGACTCAGAGTCTCTTGCTTTGTGAGTCATTTACTGAGGTTTTTCGTTTTACATTGCATTTCTATTAGCTACGTACTTCAACAAAGTGGTTCCAAATAGATGCATGGATGTGGAAGCTGTGTTTTCCATCTTTTGTCTCAAGTATGAGAAGGCATGGCCATATCAGGCACTTTAGGAATTGAAACATAGTATGATACAATCCTTAGGTATGGATTTCAATTAAAATTTTATCCATATTTCTGAGGAAGAGAAGATAGGAGACCATGCTCAGAAGGATTTGGCAAGCATTTCATTCCAAGCTGAGCTATTCCATTCATTGCCGAGGCATTTGAGGCCGAAAAGGATCTGGTAAGCATTCGTTTTTTAGAAGACGGGATTGCATTGAAGGAAATTGAGCAAAACCCTAGTTTACGAAATGAATGCACAAAGAAGTCACTGGGCCATGAGAAGATGAGGGAGAGGGCCCCCTTGAGGTAATCACACTCCAGGAGACCAATAGAGTCGACAGTTCGTCGATCCGACCTCTGGTTTTCAAGTTATGTCGAGTTGCAAGTCGCATGAAAATGTCGTTCAGGGACACTGGGTGACTTTCAGTCCGGGAGTGAAAAAGCAAACGGAGCAGCAAGATTGCATGTCGTTGGCTCCTCCAAGTGTGTATGGGAAATTCCAACATGAGAACACTACCAACACTGGCTCGGTGGAGGGTTTGCAGAGTTGACCCACCAATGCGAGATTGCATTGAAGGAAACTGAGCAAAACCCTAGTTTACGAAATGAATGCACAAAGAAGTCACTGGGCCATGAGAAGATGAGGGAGAGGGCCCCCTAGAGGTAATCACATGCCAAGAGACCAACGGAGTCGACGGTTCATCGATCCGACCTTTGGTTTCCGAGTTATGTCGAGTTGGAAGTCGCATGAAAATGTTGTTTAGGGACACTTGGTGACTTTCGGTCTGGGAGTGAAAAAGCAAACGGAGCAGCAATATTGCGTGTCGTTGGCTCCTGCAAGTGTGTATGGGAAATGTCGACGTGGGAACACTACCAACACTGGCTTGGTGGAGGGTTTTGCAGAGTTGACCCACCAATGCGAGATTGCATTGAAGGAAACTGAGCAAAACCCTAGTTTACGAAATGAATGCACAAAGAATTCATTGGGCCATGAGAAGACAAGGGAGAGGCCCCCTAGAGGTAATCGCATGCCAGGAGACCAACGAATTCGACAGTTCGTCGATCCGACCTCCGATTTCCAAGTTATGTCGAGGTGCAAGTCGCATGAAAATGTCATTCAGGGACACTTAGTGACTTACGGTCCGGGAGTGAAAAAGCAAACGGAGCATCAAGATTGCGTGCCGTTGGCTCCTGCAAGTGTGTATGGGAAATGCCGATGTGGGAACACTACCAACACTGGATCGGTGGAGGGTTTTGCAGAGTTGACCCACCAATGCGAGATTGCATTGAAGGAAACTGAGCAAAACTCTAGTTTACGAAATGAATGCACAAAGAAGTCACTGGGCCATGAGAAGACGAGGGAGAGGGCCCCCTATATGTAATCGCACGTCAGGAGACCAACGGAGTCAATGGTTCGTCGATCCAACCTCTGATTTTCGAGTTATGTCAAGTTGCAAGCCGCATGAAAATGTCGTTCAAGGACACTTGGTGACTTTCGGTCCGGGAGCGAAAAAGCAAACGGAGCAGCAAGATTGGGTGTCGTTGGCTCCTACAAGTGTGTATGGGAAATGCCGACGTGGGAACACTACCAACACTGGCTCGGTGGAGGGTTTTCCAGAGTTTTCCCACCAATGTGAGATTGCATTGAAGGCAACTGAGCAAAACCCTAGTTTATGAAATGAATGCACAATGAAGTCACTGGGCCATGAGAAGATGAGGGAGAGGCCACCCTAGAGGTAATCGCACGCTAGGATACAAACGGAGTCGACGGTTCATCGATCCGACCTCCGGTTTCTGAGTAATGTCGAGTTGCAAGTCGCATGAAAATGTCGTTCAGGGACACTTGGTGACTTTCAGTCCGGGACACTTGGTGACTTTCGGTCCTCCTAGGGTTTCTGTTTTTTAAGGCTTGTATAATTTCCTTCTTGACATCTCACCTCTTATACCATGTTAAATTTTGATACTTGATCTAGATAAATTCTTTATACCAATTATAACCATTAGTTCAATGCATAAATTTAACCATAAAACATTTACATAAAGAATTTAACATGTAGGATCTAGTTAAGAATAGAAGGCACTTTATTTCTCGAATCCCAAGGTAACGTTTGTTCCTTTCACTAATGTTGCTTTGAGCACTTGTATGTAGTTACTCATATGTAGTGTTGAATCTAATTATACAATCAAATATTGGGGGTTGATGAAATGTGTAGCATGTATTGCACTTAGTTTTATTAAATTATACTTGAACATTAACTTAACTTGTAATTTAATCATCCAAACTCACAAATTTTAACTAGACCTATCCAATTAGTGTGCATGAGTGAGTTCATTGAAACCTTGAAATACATTGTATTGCACTTAGTTTTATTAAATTACACGAGTAAGAACTTTGACTTAACTTGTAATGATCATCCAAAATCACAATTTTTATTAGATATTGTGCATGTAGTGAGTTCGTTGAAACCTTTAAATATAATAGTTTGTTCTTTTGACATAGCACATTCCTGAGTAATAGATAATCCACACAAATAAACACAATAGATTGGCACAAGAACATGTGGAAACCGAAGAACAAATACAAAGTGAAATGTATCATTCATTTATAAGTGAAATGTCAATGTACATGTCTCCAAAAGTACATGTATCCAAAAGTACATATATATCCAAAAGTACATGTATCCAATGAAGTCAATGTACATGTCTCCAAAAGTACATGCACAATGAAGTCAATGTACATGTATCCAAAAGTACATATATATCCAAAAGTATCCAAAAGTACATGTATCCAAAACTATCCAAATCTATCCAAGTCACATGTACATGTATCCAAATGTACATATATCCCATAAGACACATCAAAACTCAAGCTTCCTCTTGTTCTTTCCCGACTTTGATCCTCTAGGCACATCTCTAGGATCAGTGTGCGTCTCTAGATCTTGCAAATTAAATATCAATTGTTAAATTCAACTAACTATGTACTAATACATTAGCTCAACAATTATCAACATGTGCATGGAAATTGCATGAAACACTTGGTCACTAATGGACATCTCACCTCAACGAGAGACCATGGCAAAGGGGATTGTGTTCCTTGTGTAGCATATGCTGTTGGTTGCTATAATCACAAAATGTTGAAACAGTTAGACATGCAGGAATAAACAATAGACACCAATAATAAACTATGTAAAGATCATGTTGAAATAGTTGCATACCTCTGCGTGACCAGTTGCCATTGCAGATGCAGCACTAACTGCTGCATCAACCATCAATGCGAGGTTTTCAATAGACAACTTTGGTTCCTGATGTAGTAAACATGCAACTCAAACATTAACAAAAACTATTTATGCACTGGATTTCAAGTTAACCAACAAATATCATCGAAGGATATACATTACCATGGTATTAGTAAGCCCATGGTCATGGGCAGCTGGAGTCTTGCTAGAAGTAGGCCACCTCACATACACACGACCCTTCTTCACGAATGGCCTAGGAGGAGATACAAATCCAGGAAATGGTCCAGATGTCTCAGTTGGTGCCTACAGTCAACAAGTGTTCATGTAGTTAGACATGCATGATTCAACGAATAGACATGTATTTAAAAAATGACATTTTAAATTGTTTACCTGGAGCCCAGATGTTTCCTCGAACGATAAGACCATGGATGCTACCTCCACATTGGCTTTCCCCAGTGAAGGATCTTCCATCTGCAAGTTTAATAATTGTAAATATTAGACCGTAGATAGCATTAGTGAACTAACATGTAAAGTATGTGGAAATTAACAAATTAACAAGTATTAAAAAACTGAAATTTTAAAATTTTTACCTCGGTGTGAGATATGGCAATGGGTGCTATATAAGAGGGGCCTTCCAACTGGGTAGCATCATGAATCCCTCCACCAACGACGGGATCAGTGGATGGAATGTCATGCCCCCCTATAGAGTCTGGAACATCAACTGCAAGTTCACAAAATTAATATATTAGCTCAAAATATATATATGTGTACAAAGAGGAAAATAAATGAAGAATTTATTATTACAATTAACCATCTACATACCTCACTCAAAAACCCACTGAAGGCAACATCTGAGGCAAGACCGTAGCAGGGATGACCACGCGATGTGCACTCATGAGGCTCAATAGTAGGTTGGGGATGTGCCGATGGTCCTGCACTAGTGGATGGTCCTGCACTAGACGATGGTACTGCATGGTGACAACCTATTGTATGTACAACACCAGGGACAGATGTCCCTTCCTCACCCATATGCTGAACCATAGTGCCGTGGCGAACAACCGCCCATGCCAAACTCAAAAACACATCATGTGTCTGTGGAATAACACGATGTGCAGGTGGGACATCTGGCCCAGGCAACTGCCTGCGAGGTGCAGGGATAGGGCGATCATGGTCTCAAAGCCTCGCATTGGGTCTGTTTTGGGGCATCCCCCCACCGATCCCTTGAAACTGCAAAATATCAAAATAGTTTACGTGTTTATGTAACACGAACTTTGCATACATCTTTCGAAGGAAATATAGGGGAATTTCCTTGTTGTTATGTGGTGGTGTATCAAAAACCATGTACCATCTGTCTATCCAGTTATCAACGAATGGTTGAAATGTGCACCACTCAATAGAGATATGAAGCTTGTTTTCATTTGGGATTTCCCCCGACCGAAGGTCCCTAAACAATGCAAATATGAGCTCTTTGGATATTTACAACTTTTTTATTGTAGTGTAGTCTATCCCATCAGCATATTCTTGTATTTTTCTTTCTCTATATGATGTAATATCATATAGTACATTGCTAGACTGTGAAATGGTGTCAACAATTGCATCCAGAGTTGATGCAAGTAAGTGGCGAATCCTGACACCACCACTAAATGCTGCACTAATGCCCCTCAAGCGGGAAAGCTCAATCAGTATCTCGACATTTGTGTCCATAGCCGCAACTGCAATAAAAACATCAATACGAAAATCAACATATACATGGTATATAATGACGTCTCTTCAAAATTGAAAATGTATTAAATCAAACTCAAGTAAGCAATTTAATGGCATTCACTTACATACATTTAAAACTTAAAATTAAACATTTAACAATTAAAAAGTAAGTTTCGTTCAACTTCTTTCTAGAAGTTAAGGCACTTATTAACCCTCATTGATGACTTTTCCATGCAAACTTGGGTTTAAACTTCTTAGAATTTAGGATTGTTATTTTGACATGTTTTGGCCTTTATGTCCGTTGCAGAAAACAATATTTCCATCAACTTCATAATCTAACATTAAATTTATTGATTTCAACATATTACGCCTTGTGGTTGGAGGGGAGGAGAAAGTGGCATGGAACGAAATGGATATGTATGAGTTTGTCTTACCAATATAATTACATATAGTTGAGATGACTATCAATGATTAAGATGTTGAATAATCAACTAGAGATTGTGACTAGAATGACAATAACAACAATGTCAACTTAATAAGATATCACAAGTGGAATATGACAGTGTTATCTCAGAATTATCACATGTATATTTATTAATGATCCAAGTATTATGATATGTGATTGATATGACAAGATGGTTGATTAGGAGGATGAAGATTAAGTTGAGATAGAACAACTAAATTTAAATGTCACGGTCCTAGGACTGTGACTACATTCAGTTAATGAATAAGTAAGAATAGGATATGACTTGTTAGGCTTAGAAAGAGGGTTAAGGTAACATGCCTGGGGGCATGTTAGGTCGTAAAACTCAGACCCATGTCTTAAACACAGTCTTTAAGAGGGATGGAAGTTTAGGATAGATGTAGGGTTAGGACAAAATACAAGGCAAGAAGGGCCGAGATAGGTAAGAATGTTAGAAGGGTTTTAGGATTGGTTTCTAGGAGTAGTTACTAGGTCAAGGCCGCAAGTCTTTCTGAGTGTAGATTAGGATTGTTGGATATGTAAATGACAAGGGCGAGGGACTATTAGGATATGTGAGGCAAGAAAAGGGGTGATACAGGGCTGCCACCAATCCTCTAGGTAGTTCATGGGTGTTCACCATTTCCATTGTTCTAAAAACATGGAAACCAACCAAAAGTGACATGGGAAAATGGGGAAATTGTGGACTGGAATACAATTGGTTGTAGATGAGCTCAGAGACTCGACATGTCTTTGAGTTGAATCGATGGTCCCCGAGCATTGAGTAGATTGATCGAGGGTGTGGATGATGAAATTTTGATTATGTTCATGGACAAATGATTGTGATGAAATTTTGAGAAACCAAGTTACTAATTTTTTATGCATTTTTTATATTCACGCTTGTGCATGCATTTCATCTTGTTATGGCCATTTCCGAGGAAACTTATTCAATTAGTATCATGGGGAAATGGTCTTTGAGGGTTGGAAATTTGGGTTTCATGTGGATTGATACATTGTAGAAAGGGAGGAGTTCTATTTTTTTTTTTTTTTGCATTAGGAATTTTTGAGTTCTTGAAAAGGGATTCATTGTAATTATTCTCTCATCTCAGTTGAGGGAGATGTGAATTTAACTAGAGATTGGGTTATTTCCAATTTGATAAATATTACAAAATTAGGTTGTTTTAAACTATAAAAAAACGGTAATTTAAGTTTAGAATTGACAAAAAAATGGTATGGGTGAATGAATTACCTGATTAGATGACATTCCACCGGTGAATTTTCCTCCCCTCCAACGAAATTCGGCTCCTCCAATACTCTAGGGCACAAAATTCGTCGCCATCCAAGCTCGAATTCGTGTTTATGATGCTTGAAATGCGTCGCGGGTGGTCGGGACTGTGTATTTAAATTGATTTTAGATTTACAAAATGCGTACGCGTTATGTTTATCTATCCTACATGTCCAATGACATGTCAAGTTCGGGTTTTACCATACCAAGTGCTAAGTATCAGAAACACGCTATACTTTGATGTAACGTGAACGTGTTTTCAAAAACTAGGATTGCATCTAAAAGGTCCCTCATATTCTTGCACACACCCATATACAACACAATTCCCAAGATGTGACACATTAATAGTTTGAAATTCGACGTTCATCGGGGGCTATGTTACATTGTGATGTTTATCAAGGGTTATGTTGCATTGTGACATTCATCTTAAGAGTTTTGTCGCATTGCGACATTGATCAACATAATTTTAATAGTATTTTCAACTATATAATTCATACTATAATAGTATAGTATAGTTAATTAATAATATTATTTTATTCTTACTTTGATTATACTATTTTAATTAAGTTTTATATTCTTATAATAATATACTATAATATCATGATATTAAAAGGTAATATCATTATACTGAAATGATATTATTATTTAATTAATTATTATATTACAATTAATTAATTAATTAGTATATTTAGTTAATATTATTATTATTATTATCTTTGTAATATTAAAAAAATATAATAAAATAATAATATTGTTAATTAAATATTAATATTTTATTAATTCAGTGTTATAACATTTTAACTATACCATATTCTTATAAAAGTGCATCATCATCTTTTTACTAAAATATAGTTATAATATATAATTATAATATTATAATATTTAAATAATATTATTAAATTATTACTTTGATTGTAATATTTTAATTAAATTCTATATTCATATAATAATATAATTAATAATTAATTAATTAGAATATAACAAATGACATTAATTTTAATTGTTATATTAGTAATTAATTAAATAATATCATTTTCTTAATACTATTTTATGAATTGATAATCATTTTAATTAATTATTATATTATAATTAATTAAACAATACTATTTTATTAATATTTTGGAGATATGTATATGCGCCTACCCGTTACTAGCAACAACCACATTAATAATATTAATGTGTCAGAATACGTCGATAGGCATAAATTTGGCACATACTTTTCATGTTAATGTTTTTTTCCTATAGTATGTGACCCATTTATGCCTATTGGCATATTCAAACACATTAATATTATTAATGTGGTTGTTGCTAGTTTGTAAAGCATTTTGTACATTTCTCAAGAAATAGCTCTGATAAGTTTCGATCAAGTATATTTCTCAAACCCATGTAAGGCAGAATGTAACATCACACAATACATGATCAAATTTACAATAAGAGAAGGATAAGATGTTTGGACTAAGTAATATCAATAATGAATTCTGTAATGTCATTTCTATGCAAACAAAACTATTAATTAATCAGACTGCAAATAGATTTTAAATTTATAAAATGATTAATGGGCAGAAAAATACACGAAAGATGAATGAATAAAGAAAACGAATGAACTTATTGCTCAAGCATATCTCCCGCCGATAATAAAAAAAAAAATCCAAAAGAAAAAAGAGTTTCCTGCTATTCCTTCCTGAATCAAAGAACCTACACATTGTCTCATGTCATATGACAATTACATTTAACCAAGTGCCTCATACAGAAGCCACCAAAACTAAACACTACTATATGAGTGTGTGATCCCAGAAATTTTCTCCAAAAAGTAAACTTTAGAAAAAAGCAAATACTGAACATGTGACTAAGCTCCAACAACTCGAAAAAATACCCATATACATGAGCCCAAAGCATCATTGCCTCAAAAGGATGTTGTAGCACCGAAATAAAAGTCTATCCTATTCTCTAAAACAGAAACAAAAATAAGAATTTGAAACAAAAAGGAGGCTGCAGTCAGTATATAGTGACCAGCTTCTCCTCCACAAGCTGGTCACCTGAGTAAAACTGGATAAC
This sequence comes from Larix kaempferi, assembly GCA_027924585.1. Lineage (NCBI taxonomy): Eukaryota > Viridiplantae > Streptophyta > Pinopsida > Pinales > Pinaceae > Larix > Larix kaempferi. Next base: position 4,526,328 of record BSBM01000764.1, on the reverse strand, counting down.
CGCATAGCCCTCATCCAGAAAAAGGCCCTTTTTTGAAAGACGATCTGCCACATGATTAAAAGCTCTACTCACCTGGCAAAAGGTAGCAGATGAAAACCAAGCTAATAGAGTCTCAATCTTTAATTTCCAAGCAATAAGGGAAGGGACCTGTAACCTGTGCCTGCTTAATACCCAATCAATAATTGCATTGGAGTCCCAAAAAACTTCAATTCTATTGACCCTCAGATATTTTTCCAGATAGAGGATACCCCACAGAGCTAAAAGCTCAGATCTAGTATTATTCGTTGTGCCACATCCAAGATGTAAGTGTACCCTCTGATCCTTATCCAATTTTATAATGCACCCGGCACCACATCGACCCATCTAAGCAACCTCGTCAAAGAAACCCACCGGATTATTTGAGACAATCACCGAAGCACTTCTTAATCCATTCTTTGGAGGTTTGGTCTTCCACACCGATCCAGACATAAATCCTTTAATGAAAGCCACCGAATTTAAGAAGGAGTATGATTTATGATCAAAGAGGATAGAGTTTCGGAGTCTCCAGACTCCCCAAATGAAGTTAACAGGAAATAGCATAGCTGATTTGTGTCTACGGGACCAATCAAATAAGCATTCTGACAGCATGCATCCACTCCACTCTCCATGTTGGGCCAAATGAAAGGATACCTCCTCCCATAATTGCTTAGTGTATGAGCATATGGAAAATAAATGGTCGCATGACTCCTCAGCGCTCAAACACAGGTAGCAAACTGATGGGCCCATGCCCCTGTGGATTCTGTATCTGTCCCCAGTGATAACCTTATAATTTAAATCCAACCAAAGAAAAAGTCTGATCTTACCCGTAATCTCCCAATGCCAAATCAACTTGTGCCACCATTCAGTTGTTAATTTCACTGCCTCAGATGCCAATAGACTGTATGCTTGGGCTGCACTAACAGAGTCGTCCCCGATTCCATAATCCCAGCAAGGAGAGTCCAAATCGTTTGAAAGGCTAATGCTAGCATGACGCAAACCATCTATGTAGTTGTCCCAGTCGATAGCCACGGCACCTTCCAAGCGTAAATCCACAGCACTTAACCAAACACCCGTTGAAGTAGATCCATGATGTAACTTCCATATTTGGTTTAACCACAGTAAACCCATATTTGTTAAAGCTATACATGTATCCGCCGAAATGCAAGAGTCCAGATGACCAAGAATGGGCTCCCCACCAAGACTGATCTGGTAACCATTGCCCACCTTCCAAAATAAGCAGCGTTGAAGATATGGAAGCATAGCCAACAAATCAGTCCAGATTACCAAGGAGTATCGCTTCAAGTGCTTACCAGAGTGTAGCCAATCCATAATCAATGTGGGATTGATATATTTGTCCTGGATCAGCCTTCCCCACAAACCTCCATCATTCAAGCCATGCCATAATGACTTCAAATGTAATGCTTTATAGACCCAGGAAAGATTCCAGATACCCCCATCCTCCATCTGACTTTGGTCTGGAAATAAGCTCCCAAGACACAAGATGACAGCCCTGATATTGAGATTTTCCCTTCCAGAGGAAATTGAACAATAGCTTCCGAATCATGTGCAAAATGGCCAAAGGAACATGTGCTAGACTAAACCAACAAATAGGCAAGTTAGCAAGAACCGAATTTAAAAGAACCAGTCTACCAACCAGTGTAAGCTTTCGATTCTGCCAGCAAAGAACCTTGCTCTCCACCTTTTGTACTATCCACAACCAATCATTTACCAGATATGCATTTGGTTTCAGAAAGTATCCCAAGTAGGTCAAACCCTGACAGAGATCACGCATATCAAGAGGAAACAAGGTAATTAAAGCTTGTCTTAGAGCACCCTACAGGTTAATAGCAAAAATACAGGATTTTGCAAAGTTGATCTGCATCCCAGTCGCCTTGCAGAAAATATCCAAAATATATTTGAAGTGTAACCAATCATGTTCTTTGCCAAGCCCAAAGATGAGGATATCATCAACAAATAAAAGATGAGATATAACCAAATTAGGAGAGACCCGAATACCAGTAAACAAGCCCTCATCTCTAGCCTAGTGAATGAGTCTGCTAAGGCCATCAATGACAAGAATAAACAATAGTGGGGACAAAGGACATCCCTAATGAAGGCCCCGAGAGGCCTGGAAAAAAGCAGTAGGACAACCATTGACAAGGATGGCGAAATTAGTAGTCTTAATGCATCCCATAATCCACTAGGTGATCCAAAAATCCAGTCCTCCATTTAAAAGGAGTAACTTCATAAATGACCAATCCACTAGGTCATAAGCCTTTATCAGATCTAACTTTAGGGCCAGAGCCTCCATTTTCTTGGTCTTAATCGAGTGTAAAACCACCTGGGTTGTCCCTACTGCATCAAAGATCAAACGATTGTTTAAAAACCCAAACTACTTAGCTGAAATACCTCCAAATAAACCCCCTTTAATCCTTTGCGCAATAGTTTTTGAGATCAATTTATAAATCAGATTACAAAGGGAGATGGGACAATAATCCCAGAAAAAAAAAGAAGGATTTTTTGTTTTTGGGATCAACGTAATGAATGTAGCATTGACATCACCAAAACTTTGCCAGAAACCCTAGCTTCTTCCACCAAACGGACTAACTCCGGTCCCAGAATATCAAAGAATTGCAAAAAGAATTCACAAGTCCAGCCATCTGGCCCAAGTCTATTATCCTTCTTCATGTCCTTCAAAATGTTTTCAATCTCCTGGCTATTCACCAGTGTAAAAATCCCAGCACAATCCAAATCCGAGAACATACGTGGCATCACCTGCAAGATCTTCACCTGCTCCAATAAGTTAATAGTACAGGGTTTTTTATAAATCTCAGAGAAATACCTAACAGCCTCTTCCGCAATCCCAGGGATATCTGAAACGAAATTTCCATTTGAATTAGTGACACCCCAGATGGCCTTCTTCTTTCTCCTCCCATCATCAAAAGCATGAAAGTACTTTGTATTTTGATCCCCACATGACAGCCAGAGGGCCCTACTTTTAAGATGCCACATCGCTTCCTCCGTAGACAGAAGAGATGGCTTTTGATTTTCCAGAGATTTGAGCTCACCCATATATAAAGGATCTGTAGTCAAACTGAAAGGACGAGCCAACAAAGAAGCAATCTCAGACTCAACAGCCCGCAGATCCAGGCTCAAAAGAGCCTTCCTTTCTCGAATCCATGGGGCCACTTTTGCTTTTAGAAGACGCAGAAAACCAGGTAGCCTCATCATTGCCGGAGCATCCGAGTCCCGCAATACTGAACCCCATAATTACCGAACCAAGTCAATAAAATGTGCCTCCAGAGACCACAAATGACAATATTTGAAAGGAAAGTGTCTAGGGCAATCAACCCTTCCAAAACGGAGCATAACAGGTGAGTGGTCCGAAATATGGGCAGCCTCCACCCATGAATTACAATGCGAAAAACAACCAAACAGATTCTCATTCATCAAAAAATGATCAAAGCGTTTAGCCACCGCTGCATCTCCACCCCTCCCATTTCGCCAGGTGGGCACCAAAGGACATGGCAGAATATCAGTAAGTCCAAAAGAATCAAGAAGACTAATGAACCAGGAGTTTTGTTGTGGATGTGCACGAACACCCCAAGAATCCCTAGTTCCCAAAGTTATGTTCAAATCCCCCGCGATTATCAGATCAGCTAGACCTAATAATCCAGAAGTAGCCAAGCCAGCCCAAAAAAGTCTCTTCTCCACCAAAGGGCCGTAACAATTGTAAACATTTAAAGGGATATTTAATACCCTACTCCAACCAAAAAGTAAAATGCCCCCACCCAAGATGAAGGGTTTGAATGAGAAAAGTGTGGGGTCCCATGCAGATATTAGCCCACCCGAACGCCCAGCTGCCCCAACAGTGCACACATGCCAGGCACGCAAAATAGAGGAAATGAATTCACGAGCTTTAGTACCATCATAGAGTGTTTCCTGTAGAAGAATAAGATCAGGTCTAGTAACCGCAAGTAGGCGACGGAAGGTGTAGTGTTTGGGGGCACCTCCGACCCCCCGAAAGTTCAAAGTCAAAAAGATCATTTTGTGAACCCCGGAGAGGCCCCCACTGCTCTAAGTGGCCGGAAAACTGAAGGAGAATAGGAACTAGAATCTTCACCTGTCTATAAAGCATCATCAACCGAAAAAAGAGAGCCCACTGAGCCCCCACATGATGCCCAAGCCAACTCCTTCCGACGTCTCCCCCCCTCTTTCTTCCTTATAGTCACGTTTGGGAGAGGGGGGAAATCCGAACCAGATACCAAGTTACCCTCACAGTAAACCGGCAAAGGCTCAGAAAAAAGACCCGAGGTCCCACCAGCCGTATCCTCAACAGAAGACACAATAATAGGAGAAGGAGGCAAGGAATGTAAGATAGCGGCTTCAACATCAAGAAGTTGAGTGTCCGATAATAGGGGAAATACAGTTGGTTCAACAGCAGAGCTATCCTCAATAGTATGAAAACCCGGTTGTTCCAGCTCATAAGATGGAAAAGGAGACACTAAAGCTAACAGAGAAGATGACGATGTAGACCCCTTCCCCCACCCTTCCAGCTTTATTAAATCATCCTCCGAGAGAGATTTAAAAATGTCAAGAAAAAGAGCTTTAAACTTACCGGGAAAAGTCGACAGCTCCAGGGAATCAAGAGTATGCTGATCCTCCTCCAGCCCTAAGCATGAAAACTATTCAGCAACATTAGTAGTCATCCCAGTAGTCCGAGCCTTCATATCACGGCCACATTCCTTTCGTAGGTGACCAGGTTTTCCACAACTAAAACATCTATATGGAGTCCGCTAATAATCAAGTTCCTGATGAAAGACCCTATCACCCGAATGAATAGGAACACTCTCTGGAAGGCCTTTTGTAACATCCAGTTCCACAAGAACCCAGGCACATCTCTTATCCTCATGATATAGAGATTTATCATTGAAGAAAACAAAGGAGCCAATATGATTTGCCAAATTGATAAAAACATCACGTGCCCACAAAGCCACGGGAAAACCTTTAAGAAGAACCCAGAAATGATTTATTTGAAGTTGTTCAGAAATAGGATTAAAATCCATATGCCACCGCTTTAAAACTAGAGAACCTCGATCAATCACCCAGATACAGCCAAGAATCATAGCTATGTGTTCCTCATCCAGAAAATGGAAGACAACCCAGTTGTTTACCAGCATGTGAATCCTCGGCACATAAGAAAGCAGGGGCTTCCAGTGTGTAGTAACCCAGGAGATGAGGTCCAACCGACTAATATCCGTAGAACAAAGTTTACCCACCAAGGCCCGAGCAGTGAGGCTTAAAACCCTACCAATCTGGATGTCCTTACCAAGAACCATTTCATTCCCTTCACCACAACTTTTAATGGCCTTTAATGAGCGGTGATAACGGGCTTTCTCACCCCCACTCCTAGAGAGGCCACCCCCACGGCACACCTTGTCACACGGCTAATAAAATTCCTTGTTGGAGCCTGTATCCACCTCTAACTCCACGCCATTAGGTAAGTCCCCACAGAGAAGCGAGTCATTTAAAAACAGGGACTGTTCCAATGAAGGGCCCACCCCAACCGCAGTTGTTTGAGTCAATGAATCCACCAAATCCGCCATAGTAGTAGGTTCCAATGCCAGTGAGAACCGACAGAAGAAAAGACGTCAGAACCCCAGCTTTGAAAGCTTCCCAGACAGTGAGAATCACCATAAACCCAACCCAGAACCCTGAAGGCCAAAACTAATCATCACCAAATGACCACCAACCTAGACAAAAAGATAAAGGAGTACGAGACCGTGACTGTCCATGACAGCTTCATGGCTCCACCCTCAAGCTTCATCCCCCGCCGATAAATTTTGCATAGACCACCCCTGCAAGAGTTGAATTTCTTGCTCTTTTAAAAAGTTGTTGATATTATATCTAAAAGAAAATCTCCAACAAAAATAAACAAGAACAAAAACGTAACCTCTTACCTAACTAACTCTCGACCGAATCGGGCTTCCACTAATTAGAAAACTTAAGGAAACTTTAATAAACCACAATGAAGTTATGAGTGATATTTAATATATATTTATTTTTTCTTATTTCACTCAATATATTTCTTTTGTCATATATAACGGCTTCTCTTCTTCCACGCAAATGTGCAGGAAAAAAAATAATTGTGATTTTCAACCACTGCTCCACTGATTCTGTTCAACTTCTCAAAGCGTCATTTGTACAAAAGCCATATTCCTATTCACTGACTTGATTCCATCTATCCTCTGTTTGTACGACTGCTCTCATGATCCTGTTGCCCTTGTCCTATGTATCATCTACTTACAAATTGTATTTCAAACCTGTTAACCACGCTGAAGAAATGTAAACCAACGATGAAGCTTGAGACTTAATGCAGTCCAAAAGGCAAGGATGGGTGACAAGACAACAAACAAATAAATATACTTAAAGGCCACCAAATTTTGCACATTAATTTAAAGTCACGTAAGTCATTTCCCTTCTCTTCCTACCCAAATAACACTGATACTGTCTGAATTACATGTTGCACCTTTACTGATCTTTTCCCAAGGGCTTGTAATTTGATGTTATTATATGCAACTCTCTGTATATCTCAAACAATTGCAGGAAATACCCACCAATGCATGAAAGGAGCAGGTAAGCTAGTTGTTTCAAGACTCTTAAGATATATGTCTCTAGTTAATTCGCAAACTCTTTTGTGCCTTTCATTCTCTTATTGGACTCTCTTTTCGAAGATTTCAAGAGCAATTTTCCTTTCCGTTAAAGGATCCCTTATGATTTGCTTCTGTTTGCACACTATCATTCTCTTCGGAACCCTTAATTTCTGGTGAATACCTTAGCTCAAACTCTCTATAGGATTTTATTTTCCTTTCAAGTTCGACTTGAGCTTCCTCGTACACTTTTGTGCAAGAAAAACGTGAAGTGGTTCTCTGTAAATTATGTACTTACACGCTGATTTCTTATCGTTTTCAATTGTTTGTTTGCTTCAAAAGAGGTTGATGGGGTCTTAAAAACACCAAGCCTTATAGAGAGCTACATCTTTGAACAAGCTTCGCTTCTCATTTCTCATCACTATCACTTCTAGTGCCACGGTCAACATTTTCTTTACTCGAATGTCTGGCTCTACACTAGCATAGATCCATCTTAAAAGGAGATCTACCAAGCGTCGAGAGGGGTCAACATTTCCTTTATTCGAATGTTTGGCTTTACACTAGCATAGATCCATCTTAAAAAGGGATCTACCAAGCAACGAGAAGGATCAAATCTCTGGAGGTGCAAATCCTTCCTTGACTTTTGCACTCTCGACATTATTTAAGTGTGTAATGCAATGCTTATGGTTTTAATTTATCTAATTTATGTAGTTTTTACATATATCTCGTCTTAAAATATTTTAAATCTTATTTGAGAATACATTTTATTTTTAATATTTTATTATTTTTTAAAAGGAACACATATCAACTCCAAAATGAAAACAAAAGAAGTTACACATACCCACAAAGAGTTATAAAATAAGCCTCTTGACACAAAGACACATCTTACCAACCCCTTTCTACACTTATGAGTTGTTCTCGCTATTTATATGCCATAAATTCCACGGTACCAAAAAAAAATCAACAATGAATATCATTGCGGGGATCTCATCGCATTGATAAACAACACAAGAGAGTATCCAACGCGTGGTGATGACGGTTTGACATCGTCGTTTCTTAGTATCTTTAGAAAGTTTTCAAAGATATAATGATGTCCAAAGCTCTTACATTTGCTTGATATAAATATCGCCACAATTGTTTTTATGAACTGCTATTCAAATCATGCTTTAACACGTTGAGCACATTATGTAACAGGCATGATTATCCATTCCCTTCGTCTTAACAAGGGGTATTCGTACATGACTTGGTCACTTGGTGGATGAATGAATGGAACTTCAAAATGGAGATTTAGAAGGGTGAGAAAACCTCATTTTTGGGTAAATCAAACATATAATATGGCGTACAACCTGGTCACTTGGTGGATGAATGAATGGAACTTCAAAATGAAGATTTAGAAGGGTGAGAAAACCTCATTTTTGGGTAAATGAAACATATAATATGGCTAAACAAGGTATGAGACCTTTTTTAAAAGGTAATGATATATGACTTTTTTCTTTTTGTTTCAAAAGGTCATCCAGATTCATGAAATTTCATGGTTTTGATAGGATTATATATAATGAAAATGTGAAATTTTTTACATAGTAGTAAAATAAATGGATAAAAATTTCATAAAATGCATAAGTGGTGAATGAGAAATGGAGGCTAAAGGGAAATGAAAAGGGCCAAACCATAAGCCAAGTTACCATGTGTAACTGAGATTTTTAAACTAAAGTTCGCATCAACTTTGCCAAATGATAATCTGAATCAATACAATCTTGTATTTTTCCTGTACAACGTGACATTAGAGCAGCAATTTAGCTCCAACCAAATTGTTTCATTAAAACTTCGAAAGACTCCCTAATGGTGGAAACCCCAGACAATCTCAAGCAAGCTAGAGACATTAGCTAGTTTTTGTGTATGACTCCGTAAATGAGGCAGTAAATCAATACACATTGCATTATGGAAAAAAAAATTATAAGTGTGGGAGAGCCTGGAAACTCTTTTCCGGCTAAGTGTTGTTGGTGATGAAAATCGTCATCAACAATATGCAAACAAGTAATGATGAACATTATTTCCTATACTGATTGTAAGGAATTTTACAATGTGAACCATGTAGCAGTACAAAGTGTAGTTATATCTAAAAGCGTTTTAGTTTAGTAGTGTCAGAAATTAGAATTCAAAATACTGGCTACAAAGAATACAGAACATAAAAAGGTAATCCCTTCTCATCGTAAGAAAGAGGAACACTATATAATAATATTATAGATGTTGTATTCAAAAATTATCAAACAAGCATAGAGAACTTATGGATTACATTTGGAACATAAGCAATATTAGGAAAATTGACTTCCAACTAGTACCCAAATTTAGAGGTCTACGAAAGAAATTGAATTTCACTAGTAACCCAAATCTAATGTAAATTTTTGTAAGATTAATGATGATTAAAAAGACTTATTTTTCACATCATCACATGTCTCTATAGTTTACCCAAAATCTGTAATAACAGTTCAAGAAAAAAATTAAATAAAAAATATGTTTACTTTGTATGCATTTTGAAATAATAGCTTTGATAGTTCTCAAAATGCATTTTCTTATTAGAAATAATATCTTTGATGAGTTTTCAAAATACATTTGCTTCTTCAACTTACTGCAAAGAAAATTCCAAAACATCCATTTTCTATTACTATGACGTATTTGTAAAAGCATATATCATCTAGTTTATACATCCATGGTATGTACCATTAAGCTATAAGGGGGTATGTACCATATGAGAATGTTTTCATGTAATAGTAATAGGTATTTGTGATCTTTGTCATAACTCAGAGGACTTGGAAATTTTTTCAACTCTGCTCTGTGTAGAAAGGAGGGTTACATAATAGGTATTTGTGGTATTCATCTAAAACGGAGAATACTATGGTGAATTTTACTTCCAATTGCTAGGCCTTGGACTTCCTATGTTACCTTAATTTGATCAAGTGTTTACTTAGGATGTTTTCATAATGATACCTCAATGTTACCTAGATTGACAAAGACCTTGATCAATTGTTTACTCAAGATGTTTTCTTAATGATACCTCAATGTTACCTAGATTGACAAAGACCTTGATCCTAGTGTAACGTGGATTGAAGTTCCTCTTTATAGTATAATTGCAATCTAGAAAGCATTTTTTTGTGCTCCCCCATGTTTCCAATGTGACGAATTACGTTATTTCCAAGGAGAATGTCCATGATTAGCTAATCTACTCTTATATGGACATCTATATGTAAAGGGAAGATATTACAATGCCTATGCTAGTTGCAAATATATTTAAAAGTGTTTTTTTCCCAACACCAAGAAAATTGGACACCAATGGATATGAGTTCAGTGTAGGCTGCATAAAAAATTATCTCCAAATGGATAATTACATTTCAGTAAAGACCGTTCACATATATGGTATCACATGCAAGTATCCATGATCTAACTCATAGAAAAAACAAAAAGGAAAACCAACTACAAGTAAGAGACAAAACACAAGGTGCACAATTTCTTGACTTCAGAGACTCTATCTAGGGTAGTCTAGTCAATGCTTTCCAAAAAAAATGCACTCAAACTATTTCTAAAAACACTTATGTAAAGAATAAAAAATGGACCCTAAAAGATGCCATCCCTAACAAAGAATAAGCCCTTATATAACAATCCATAACAATCATTGATTGTAATACTGACATAAGAGGTCTTAGCGTGGTCTTAAAATGTCCACGAGAATTCAATTCTTAGCGTGGTCTTCTGACAAAAATGTCATGAGCTCCAAATGGATGAGTCCCGAGCAACTTGGGAAGAATAGTTATAGACCATGAACCTAAGCATAAGGAATTCGTGGCTAAGTTGTTGGTGTAATTAAATGTTAGTCATGGGTTATATGAATCAATTGATCTAGTTATTAAAGGGCATACATATAACTAGGACATGGATTGTCTTAGCGTTCCCTTCCGTTGTTCATGGTGCTACATATATGATAATGTCCACAAGGATTGTGATAGGCCACTAATTTGAAATATTTGGAAATAAAAGTGGACTTTGGTGTGAGATCTGGGAGGAAGGATTTAGGGCATCTCTCACCCCTTTGGAAAGATGGCACTAGTATGGTTTAGACTTTGTTGGGTTCAAATGAGGTGGAGGAGGTTGTTCTAAAGGTGGTTGAAGGTCAAGGGGAAGTGTGTTTTAAAATAGGGGACTTGTTGGTCCCTTTGTCGGACTCCTTGTTTGAACATTGATTATGCATCTCTAAAAGGGGTGGTAGGGTATAGTCCTATTGGATATCCTTCTTTGGTAAAGGAAGTGGTATATATTATTCAGGATCCAGGGGGGGTTGTTCTAGAAGCTAAGGAGGTTGTTTAATCAAAAATTTATTCTTAGTCAAGGTGGGATGTAGAGCCAAATTTGGAGGGCATTGATGTAAATTCTAGGGCCACTTATTCAAGGAGAGGTGATTCTTTAATACCTCTTAAAATTTCCTCTTAGAGGGGTGCCTCCTTTTAGGAGTTCTAGGATAGTATTTACACAAATATCTAGACCTAGGACTTGTAGGTAGAAAGTCTTATATCAAATTATCTTAGGAGAAATCTATGAAGGAGGTTATCAAGGAAACAAAATACTCATTATTGGGGAAACCCTCTTTTACATATATCTTTTCTGCACAACCCTCTTTTCATCCTCATACCCAATCTTCTGCGTTCTCTTATCCTGCTTCTCCCGCTCATTCCAACACCCTCCCTCTTCCCTACTCTACTCCATCTCTTCTAAACATCAAACCCATATCCACTTACCCTCCCTCACCCCTGTCCCTTTCCCAATATCGTCTCCTCTCCTCCACTCACAACCCTCACACCTCCTACATTCCCCCTTATATTCTTCATGCACCTCCTCGACTCGTGTGCTCTCCTCATCTCCCCCCACTTGAAAACTCCACTTCCCACTCACCATCTCACTCTTCATCTCCTCTGCTTTATTCCCAACCTTCGCTCCACCCTCCTCAACCCTCCTCCCTCTCGTCCTTTTCCTTCCTTTCCTCGCATAACTACTCTTTGCATGCCTCCTCCCCTCCTCGCATAGATACTCTTTGCGCACCTTCTCCCACTTTCATGTCATTTCTCACTCCCCAAAATGTATTCCCTTATTATCCCCATCTCTCTCCATCACAAACCCTAAATCCTCCGTTAACCTAATTTCCTGAATAATCTCAAACATCCTCATACTAACAATTTAACTACATTTTCTTTATCCAATAATCCCCCTCATGTCTCTTCATCTCCTCCAATCGCTCTATTGTCCTCTACTATCTTCTGCAATCAATGGATTGGAAATGAAGGCACATAGGGATGATGAAGTTATGTGTGGAAAAATTGAATGAGTTGCATATGTATTACATGTAAGTTGATGGAAAATCCTATAAAAGTGATGACCCTAAAATAGATATGGTTGGTTGGTTTGAATGTAGTGTTGGTTTCTAAGAGGGAGTTGTCAAAGGAAAAGAGGAGATTAAGCAAAAGAAGAGTTGAAGGTAGAAATAAGAAGACTAGTTTGAGGGTGAAGGGCAAGATCTAAAAGTGTTCTTAAGGGGTGAAACAATGATTGATATTAAGGCATAGACTTGGTGCTTATGTAAAATTTATGCTAATGCGAACAACTAGATCAATTCTTTGATCTCTCCCCATCCTTGAATGTTTCAATGTATTGCTCCTCCCACATTTGGTTATAGTTATATTTTATTGTTTGGATCTTTTTGTTGCATACTATTTAGTGTTTGTAGCAAAGAAAATTTTAGGGATCCATAATTTTTTGAAAGTGTAAAAACCTTGGTGAATCTTACTAATTACACTTAAATTTGCAACCATAAAATGTTTGGCGATTCTTTTGTAAAAATATTCAAATTTTTAAGGACTTTATATAGTTTTTGGATAATTTTGGCGATTTTTAGAGTTAAAAAAAGTATCCCATGGAATTTGGGTGAATCAACTTTGAAAAATAGGCAAATTGGTGAATTGTTTTTTGGAAAAAAGTTGAAAAATAGCCCATGGGATAAATTTCGCCCCTAGACCGACCTTCAAAATTCAAAATAATAATAATCACTAACACCAATAATAATATTTATTCACCTTGGGAAATTCTTGGTAAATTTACATTCCTCACCTATCCTGAGGATGGATTGCGTATTGCAGTTCCGAAACATCGAAAAACCCCTCCTTAACACAATGAATCAAGAAATCATGGACAAAAAACCATCACACTATGAAATCCCGAGAGAATAGATCTTATATTTTCTGACCTTCAACTCAACACTCTTGTGCTATTAAACGTTTTATGTACTAAGAACATTCAAAACTAATTAACATTTTTTTTAATCACATAATATATGACAAGTATCTTGGTAGATTCAAATTGATGACAACTTTTACCATATTTTATTGCTTCAGTAAGTCCTAATTAGATGAAAAGGAGTTGTTCCATTGGGTAGGTTTTGTGCATACCTAGATATGTATCAATTGTATGCATGCATCAAGCCAATTGATATGAAATCCTTCTCTAACCTGATATTTCTATTTGATTTCATCTAACAGTTCACCTTTGCGATTCCACAACTTTGGTTTGGTATGAGATATGATGTTTGCACATTCTAAGATTTTTGAACCCATAAATTGTCAATTCTAAATAGAACCCAATAATCCACTCAAACCGTACAAGAGCATCATGCTTTACTTCACTGTTTAGGATTTTAATCTCAAACAACAAATTATGATGAAGGTATTGATAGGTAATGCACTGAAGGAATTCAACCTATGTTACAATTCACTACAAAGGATTGGTGCCTTGGAAAAAATAGGCTTATGGTCAGTTGCATCATAAGAGGAGGGAGAATTCAAAACTTGATTAGATCAATAATAGAAGCAAAAGATATTATTTTATGGTGAGAATCCAAAATAAATCCATGGGGAGTCACAAGGCCATCATCAAAATTCATTTTTCTCTTTTCTCTAAGAAAATAGGGATTTCCATTTTTATCCTAAGGCATCTCTATTTAGACAATTTAGTCTCAATATGCAAAGTTCAATTGCTACACATCGGGCTTGTAATGTAATCTCCTCTTGAGTGATATATCCTATATCAAGCCAATAAAAAACCTTACAACAAAATATTATAATTTGGAAAATTTGATTCAGATGTGCTAGTTCTTAATAACACAAGATCAACTACTTACTTGACCCACAGTCATGAGCATGCAAAGTGGAGGAAGTGCTTATCTAGGAATCATACCTACACACAAAGAAAACAAATAGTATTAGATCATATATTGCACAATTAGCTAAATGCAACATAAATCGGTAAAAACAAAACAAAACATCCATCTAAAAATCATAAGCATAAAGAAAATGCATGTATCTTTTACTCACCAAAGTCACTGGATTTACTGATAGTTATTAGTTTCATTTATGTTGTGCATGAATACCTATATAAATCAAGATGGAATAATAAATATGCACATTATCATGTATCATACTCTAAATAGACCAAAGGGGAATACCTTTATGAGCTTCTCTTTGTTTCGAGAATAATTTATTCTCTACTGGATAAGGCCAACCACGTGAAGGTGGAATCTCATCTGGACCTTCCCCCATTGAAATCACTCTCAATTCCACATATCCAATCTATTTACCATAACATACTTGAAATAAACACAACAACATAAAACATAATGCTCATTTATACTTTTATTCACCCTAATAACAAGAAGATACAATATGATATATATTCAAATATTCAATTTATTGATTTCAAATAAAGTAAACAAAAAAAACTTATTGCAAATTATTTACACATTCATAACTAGAATGTAGTTCTTAGCGATTTAATCTATATTTCTAATATAAATCATGATACAGCGTGTTGACATGTGTTCTAATAGTAATTGTACTCCTTTTCCATGTGGTAGTATGATATAGTATGGATTCATGGCCATGAAGTGAGGCAAAGGAGTATTGTTTATTGTGAGAATGCATAGCAACACAAATTGTTGCTCATTGTTGACCCACACCCAACAATTCATACGTCAACATGAACAAATCAAAGAAATTGAATATAGAGGCTACTTACAAAATCAAATAAAATGAGCATACAATATACAACATAAAACATAACACTCATTAAAGCTTCTGTTAGTTTTTCAGCATTTAATTCAATCCGATCTAGGATCTTAATTGAGAGAACAACATGTACATCATAACAAACACAAGAGACAAGAGACACAAAGCATTTCACCGGGGAAAACCAAGAAGGTGAAAAACCCCGCAACTTCCTCAGAGATAGAATGAACACCAATACAAATATCACAAGGATCAAACCCCAAAACAAGAGATAGTCTCCTAGCAGCTGCTCCTCCTCCACTTTTGCGCACTCCTCCTCTCTCTCACTAATGCGAAGTGAGTGAGTGACTGAATGAATGAAATGAGAGAGACACACTCTCTATTTATACAATGACTTGACCTGCCTTTAACTCTAACTGGGTCGACCTCCCTTAGGAGAGTGTAATAACCCATTACCACTTGTCACTGGGTCGACCCCACTAGGGTGGTCTAATAACCCTTTAACCCACATGACTCATACAGGGCCGACCCCACCAAGGTGGTCTAATAACCCATCAAATATAAGTTACGACACTTACAATATAACTTGAGACATTACTCCGGGGTCTAATGCCCTGTCATACATGGGAGGATGGACCTCAAGTACAATAATGACTTCTCCGACCCGGAAGAACAAACATCTCCATCGGAGGTACAACAATAGAATACAAATGACGACACTTCCGATCGGAGGAATAAGACATCTTCGTCGGGGATACAATAAAGTACAAATGTAATACATACAATATACAAGTGAATATCTTCTGAAGTTACAAATACATCAACAGCTTCTATTCACCCTAAGAGCAAGATGATACAATATGATATATCTTCAAATTGTAAAGTTATTAATTTCAAAAAAATAAATAGATAAAATTATTACAAATTGATTTACGCATACTTAATTGGAATGTGGGGATTCTTAGCAAATTTTTATTTCTTATAGCATTGGGGATAGGGCATGCTGCTATGTGTTCCCACAATGGAGAATGTCATACAACACGAAGCCATACTATATCATACGACCACATGGAAAATGATTATTGTCCGCTATAAAAACACATGGCAACATGCATTGTTCCTCATTCCTTCGAGAAATCTGCACAAGAAAATCAAAGAAATCAAAGAAAATGATCCTAAAATCTAATTACAAAATTATTTTGATCATACATAAGAAATATCTACATCCAATCGTTCATTCTTTATCATGATAAAATATTAAAATAAAGTGAATAAAATATCAATGGATATAAAACATGATCACAAAAAACTATAAATGTAAAATAGAGGTACATAAGTATAAAGATCACCATATAATCAAATCAATTTTAGGCTATAAGCATCGAGGTCCTCTCACAAAAATACATATAATACAATATTGTATACAACAAAATGTATCTGCCATACATAGTGGCCAATATCTACTACCCTACTTCTTTCTAGATTTTTTCTTTTTAAGGAAGTCCACAATTTTGACATCGGCATCAATTTCCTCATTCTCTTCTCCACCGGTTTCTTTTGGTACTGGATTTAGATTAGTAGACCACAAGATACGTCTCCTTGAAGGCTTCCTAGTACTACGATCGACATCAACTACAATTAAAGTAAACCATTTATTAACCATCTCATCTATACTATACATAAACTTGAAAAAATATTAATTTTGATTCAATTTGTTCATGGTACTTGTGGGTGCAGTAGGGGTAACCTCTGGTTGAGCGATACCTTTGGTATCTAAAATTGGCTCTTGAGGAACACCTAAATCTTCTTGTACTTCCTACAATAACACTTCTTATTGTCGTTGAAGCACACAATCTCAATTTGCACTTTATAATTAAATATTTGATCATACTGCATTGAATTTGTACACCTCCTGGTTGATATATCACGGATGTGGAACAAAGAGTAAAAAATAGATCATCTACATATAACACAATGATGGTAATTTTTCCATCATGATGATGAATATAGATATTATGCTTAGCCTTGAAATGATAGGAGCCACAACTGAAAAATAAATTTTGGATCATGCTCATTTGTTGTTGTTTGGAAAAAAAATTGTCATTCCCATCAACCCCTCTATGTACCTTGATGTTGGTTGTGTTGGTTGTTGAACTCAAGAATTCATGACCTTAATAAAAATTTACTCTTCACTCAAGCAAAATCAATAAGAGTAACACACTAGGGTAACACTTGAGCTAAAACATTATCTATGAAGCAATAAGAGTACACACTATCTTGCAATCTCCCATCATAGACTAATGCAAGAGTTCTAGGGTGCGTTGATTCCAAGAAAGTGAAGCCCCAACAAAGTTTTGAGACATACAAAGTCCTAGAGAAGAACACAACAGTCTTAAATCAATCATCAACCCCTCAATGTACCTACCATGTTCCCATCAACCCCTCTATGTACCTTGATGGTGGTCGTGTTGATTTTTGAACTCAAGCATTCATGACCTTTATAAAAATATACTATTCACTCAAGAAAAATCAATAAGAGTAACACACTAGGGTAACACTTTACCTAAAATATTATATATGAAGCAATAAGAGTACACACTAGCTTGTAATCTCCCATCCCAGAGCGATGTAAGAGTTCTAAGGTGTGTTGATGCCAATAAAGTGAAGTCCCCACAAATTTTTGAGATATCTGAAGTCCTAGAGAATAACAAAGCAACCCTAAATCAATCATAAACCCCTCAATGTACCTTCCCCGTTCCCATAAATCCCTCTATGTACCTTGATGTTTGTCATGTTGATTGTTGAACTCAAGCATTCACGACCTTAATAAAAAAGTACTCCACTCAAGCAAAATCAATAAGAGTAACACACTAGGGTAACACTTTACCCAAAACATTATCTCTGAACGAACACGAGTACACACAATCTTGCAATCTCCCATACCAGAGTGATGCAAGAGTTATAGGGTGTGTTGATGCCAAGAAAGTGAAGTCCAGACAAAGGTTTGAGAAATATGAAGTCCTAGAGAAGAACAAAGCATCCCTAGATCAATCATATCAAAATAGTACTTAAGCCAATACTTCATACAATTGATCATGGATGTGGAATGAACAATAAAAAATAGATCATCTACAAATATCACAATGATTGGAATTTTTCCATCATGATGGTGAATATAGAGATCATTCTTAACCTTGCAATAACTGAAGCCACAACTGAAAAATAAATTTTGGCTCATGCTCATTTGTTGCAGTTTGGAAAAAAATTCGCCATGCCCATCAACCCCTCTATGTACCTTGTTGTTGGTCGTGGTGAAGGTTGAACTCAAACATTCATGACCTTAAACAAATGTACTCTTCACTCAAGCAAAATCACTTACTAAGCATGGAAAGTGTTTTCTACCTTATTTTAATGATTGGATTAGGAAGTTTAATCAAAATGGTCTATTTACTTGTTCTCATTTTATATGAGATACATTAATTGTATTTTTTTGTGATTCATGAGTCGAGGACTCAGGATTCAAGACACGATTCATTTTTTATGTGGGATGTATCACTAGATGTATTATGCATCTTATATATCGGTTTTCTTTCCATATTCATGTTGCAATGTGTTTATGTGATGTTCTTGAATTGATTATATATTCACTGACACGATATTTATAACTTTGCTCCAATCATATTGTTGTGCGGTTTAATAACCTATTACTGGGAAATGGAGGTCACCAACGTACATCAAATTTTATTGCAGAAATAGAAAATCAAGTACATGTAACATTCAACACTTCCTTCCATTCATAAAATAAATAGGATTCAAGATGAATTTCATACCCAGATAATCGACAATTGATCCAAGCTTTCGAAATCCAATCTTCTTGATCCACTGCTACACTGCTCCAACTGATAGACCTGCAAACAAGCAAACTACCTTTCTCAAATCAATTTGAACAAATAAATATAAACAATTGAAATTGAAACTCATATATAAATTCATATGACAGATTCAAACATCAAGTTTATACAAAGACAAAGTGCTATTGGAAGGGAAATCTCTGATTTTATTTGCATAAATAACAACTAGTTATACTTGTCCTGCAACTGGCACTGTTGTAATCAGACCCTGGGATCCTGATCCTCTCTCTTGAGTAAGTATTCCTCCAGTATTTCTTTATCCAAATTTGGCTCCCCTTTCTCAAGCCCCTCCCCTTGTATTTATGGAAAGGCTAGGAGGATAGGCTCGAAAGGAAATTAGTTTGGGAAGTTAAGGTAGTTTGAATAACTGCCCTAACTAATCAATAATTCGTGATTTTATATATTTTTTCAAGATTTGTAAATATACCCACGAGTATACCTTTGGACAACCAGCAAGTGACTCACAACTCTTATGTCTTGCAGCTAGCAGGTGCAACATTTCAGATGATACTCATAGGTTGTCTGTATAGAAACTCGCGGTTAACCCGCATGTTGGCTAATATCAAAGTCGCAGTTGTGCTTCAAAATAGTCAAAAAAAATATGTTTATTGAGGAAAGGATTGCAAAGTTCAAATCCAAATCATCTAAGGTCAAGGAAGCTCTTCCATCCATAGTGTCCTTTTGTGTGACCGACAAGGCAATGTGGTCACGGATGGAGAAGTGTTAATTTTACCGATAACAGATGCCCCCTAATGTATGAGTTCAAAGGGAAAACGATGGGCGAAATGAATTACAATCCAAGAAGAGGAGGATCAAAGAAGCCACAGGATGAGATCACAAACGGTACCTGAAACAGAAACAAGGTCAGCAAGCAATTACAATCTTGATATCAGTAGATGTTCAAAATGGTAGAACATGATATCCAATACATAACATAAAATATGTATATAGTATGGCCATTGAAATACAAGCGTGGATCCATGTCAAAACGGGATATCATAGCCATAACAACAAACTGGATCTGTGTCTCATCAAGATCCGAAAAATGGGTGTGGCTCAGTCTTGCGCAACTTGGGCAATAACAAAATATGATGATGCTATTATAGGCCCAAGGTCTTCATCTAAACCGTCTCTAGGTACGAATCCTAACCGTGCGAATAAATGAGGTGATGTCGAACATGGAGGAAACCGTTTGATTATCGGCCATTGATGTGGACCATTAACAAATGAGAGGGAACCCACCAATGATGAAAATGGGGCCCAAGGTACCTAGGACATTCTTAAAAGTGTGAATAAGGGGTCTTGAAGTCGAACACCTGAAGAATCCATTGAGTAGGAGACATTGATGTATTCCCAATACCCAATAGCAAGGGAAATTGCCACTGATGACTGCAATCCCAAGGTACTACCATAAAAACTCGAAAAATTCATTCCCAGAGCAAGATGACTTGAAGTCCATGGGAAGAAGTCTGTTGGAAGGGAGGCCTTAAGGAATCCTCCATCATCCAACACGAGAGACAATCAAATGTTGATCTAATTTGGAGTAGGAATGAGTAAATGATGAAACATACTGATACCAAGGAATGGTTGACACATGAGGTCAAGGTAACTGCAGAATGGCCGACACAGGTGGTATCCTTGAACAGTGAGCATGGCACAAGAGTGATTTATCCAGATTTGAACACAATGGGACCATGATATAAATCTGCAATGTAGGATACATTAACAGATTCTCCATATTATTGGAAGAGTAACCAATTGGAGGAGTAAAAATTATGAGATCAGGTTTATCCTAAGGCCAAAACTAAAACCCAACTTGTTTGATAGACACAAAAAAGGGTCCTATGTTCAAGGATAGATTGCTGCCATAAATGAAATGAAATACCAGATATTTCCCTTCCCTTTCTCTTTTTGTTAAATAATTTCTTTTCTTAGTTTTAACGAGCGTGAAAAGATTGAAAAGAAATCTTGATAATATCTTTCTTGTTAATTTTAATGAGTCCTTCTTCATTTTTAAAACAAGCTCTAAGAGGGGAGAGAAGAATTCTTGGTATAAGTCCAACCATGTGTAATTTAACGAGTCCATGGAAGGAAAACTCGGGACCTTCTTCATGGTTTAACGAGTTTGAAGAAGAGATAGACTAGTACTCGATAGTTTACGGATCCGTGGATTTTAATATCGAGCCCGGATTTGTTTGTGCTTGTTGGTGTTTTCATATTTAAGGAGTCTAAAAAACTTAAACAATAACTCCATACACCTACTCGTGGATTTTAATATCGAGCCCGAGTTGGTATTTGCTCGCTAATGTTTTCATTTTTAAGGAGTCTGAAAAACTTAAACAAGAACTCCATACTGTACTTTTTCATAAAGTTAGCCTCTTTGCCCAAAAAAGTGTAAAAGTGTACAAGAGAGGACTCTTCTAATCATCATGACTAGAGTATACCTTTTTCGTAAGTAATCCACAAAGTTCTGGAAAAGGGGTAAACTTATATCTAAGTGGATATTTGTAGAACTACATGCAAATAGGCATAGAATGTCTATGCAATGTTATCTTCGACTGGTGCTCAGGATTACTAGTAAACATGAAACATCAACTTGCAGAGTGTAAGACGGGGAAGAAAAAGAATTTTGGATACGGTAGTACCTTATGCACCTTTTTCTTCAAGAGAGTCCCCGCTCTTAGTCCAAGGATGTCCCTACCAGTGTTGAACCCCTGCGAGCCACTGATGACTCAGCGGGGTGATATCTTCCTGCGTCAGGGTGGTGGCGAACAAGCTTGTCATATAACGACGAGAATTATCTAGGGTGGTGGAGCCGCCAAGTACCGGCACTAGAGTAGTTTCTGTATGCGGGCATGGATTTCCAAGGTGATCTCGAGCTCATGCTGCCTCTAGGGGTATCTTGGGGAGAGATAGGTACCAAAAAGTGTTTTTGTTTTTGAAAAATTATTTATGTTTTTTGTATATATAATTTTTATGATGATTATGAGTACTAAAAATATATAATATGTGTAGATGTGGGATCAACGAGGCCTGCTGAGCATCCTAGAGTATACACAGGACCAACCGAGCCAGGTGTTGCGGATACTATGCTGAGGGGAAGATGAGTCAGTTGACTCATGACATCCCTACATACAAGATAGAGCGAATGCCACTCGATATGCAGGAATATGTAGTGGGGGTGCCCCCAGCCTAGATCTAATTACTTAGGAAAGTACCCAGGCTAGTCATTTGTTATAGAGAGGCCATAGCAGAGCTAGTTGAGGCTCCTCCCTCTCCATAGGGAGAGTGACATATTATTTTTTTGAGGATGTTTATTCCCACTTAGTATATTTTTACAGTAGTTGACTCAAACTCATATGTATTTTTGGACCAGATATATATATATATAGACAATATCAATTATATACATGTTATCTTATGTGTTTTATATGTTACTGTGTATGATATAAATTCCAATCAAGAACATAATTTGCATATGCATAAGCTAATGCATTGAAATTCCTTGAAATATGTTGATATGTAATGTAATCAAAATGTCTTTCAAGTAATCTAACTCGCAAAAATTGATGTCGCAAAGAAGGATCTCTAACCCTATACTCACATGTCAATTGAAGTACTACTAACTATGAGTCTAGTCTTACCTCCAATCATGAAATGTCGTGATGGATAGAATCTCGAATTAATTCGATAACCACACTATACTCAGCTACATTGTTCCTCGTAGGGCCCAAACAAGCACCTCCCAAAGAAAAAAGTTGGCTAGAGGGTGAGTAAATAATCCAAGCCACCGAAGCCAACTGACGAGTGTGACGACTAGTGCCATAGACCAATCCTATGAAGCACTATATTGTCATATGAAACCACAATCCAGAAGACACATAAGACGATAAATCCAAAAAGGAATAACTCTACAAAAATGTACATCTATAGTACAAGAAAAATCATGTAGGCCTAAGCGTAATACTTTTTCAAGTAGATCCCATTTCTAGGCTTGGGAAACTTATAACCATCATAATCTTTCAACTCGTAAGATCCCTTCTTCAAAAATTTAGAAACAATATAAGGTTCGAGCCCCATGGACTTGAACTTTCCCACCCCCAAGGGATCCTTGTCCTGGTCGTAGACCAAAACAAGGTCTCCCTATGAGAAAACCCTTGGTTAAACAGACTTAGCACACTGATGTTTAACTCGGCTCTTATGAGATTCATTCACAGTGAGCGCATTGCGGCGCTGCTCATCAAAATTCTCTAAATGAAGCAAACGCTCTTCCAAATTAGAAGTTTCGAGAAGTATCTAGATAACCAACTTTAAAGATGGAATCTTGCATTCAAACGGTATAAATGCCTCCAACCTGTGAATGAGTTGAAAAGGTGAAAAACCTGTAGCAGTCTTAACGTTGGATCGATATGCCAAAAGAGTCGGATACAACATGATGTGCCAGTTTGATATACTGGCATTAACGGTACGTTGAAGAATAGTTTTCAAAGCTTTATTGACCGCTTCGACTTTCCCATTCTCCTGCGGATAAAACGAAGACGAGTGTTCTTGTCGAAAACCTAGCATAGTGTATAAATCGGTCATCATGTTGTTCTAGAAATGTCTACTGTGGTTAGTGACGATCTCCTTAGGTATATCGAACCTAGCAATGATCTGATTGAAAACGAAATAAGCTTTCGTTTCTGCATCTTCTTTCACAGAAGGCATTTCATCGTCCCACTTCGTAAAGTAGTCGACGAAAACAATGATATGGTGATGTCCTACAGTCGAAACTGGATTACAAGTCATAAAATAAATCCCCCACTTGGTGAAGGGACCTATTATGATACAGGGTGAATATGAGTTGGGTGTACTCGCATTTTCTTTGTGAAAAACTGACATGGTTGGCAGTGTTTCACAGCTTCCACGCAATATTTAAAGATGGTGGGCCAAAATTACCCAGCATGTAGTATTTCCTGGCTTGTTTCCAACCCAGAAAGATGACCCCCATAGTTTCCACTATGGGCATCATTCAATACTGACTCGACTTCATCTAGATTCAAACAACGGCGTAATATGGAATCTACCCCATGTCTATAGAGCGTGTTAGAAATAATGAGGTAGTTCTTGGAATGATACCTAAGTTTTTGTCAATCATCTCTGGAGAAATTCAATGGACACTTCAAAGTCTAGATATATATTAAAATGTCCCCATACCATGGGTCAGAGGTCGTGATGAGAAAAATATGTTCGTCAGGTAATGACGAATCTTCTTCATTGCTCATTACATCGCTAGGAAACTTGGAGATAAGCTCGGTGAACACCAAAGACTTCTTTGAAATTACATAATTTGAACCCAAAATCCGACGACATCCGACGAAAAGGACTGTGTCGTGGATTTCACCTTCAAAAGTACGAAATTTGATGGTTTTTTTTAAATTGATAAAAGGGTCCGTTGGATATCCGACGGCCCTCAGATATCTGACGAATAGTGACCAGTGTCATCAACTATATGACATAATATTAAGCCCGCAGATGTCGGATATCTGACCATATATTATGCCCGTAGATGTTGGATATCCGACATCATATTATGCCCGAGAATGTCGGATATCCGACATTATATCATACCCGCGGATGTCAAATATCCAACATCTATTCTCCAACGGTAACTATGATTAGGTCATCGGATATCCGACGAACGGTTATATTTTAAAATCTATAAATTTCGAAACATTACGACATGTTTGCTATACAAGCGACAGTTTGCGGAAGTTTTTTTATTCGGCAGACTGTTTTTTGTAAAAGAATACGTCATTATTTCTATTGTTTTTGTGATTAAAGCGAGTGAAGTGTGGAGCTTGAATTTCTAAGATCGATAATCTTCATTCAAGCTCTTTACGAGAAAATGTCAAATAGTAATATTCCTGATCCAGACAAACAAAATCAACAATTGCTTGCTAGATTGTGGGATGGAGTCAAAAGAAGGGGTGATGGGAAATGTTATTTTCCATGTAGTCAATGCAGGGGCTTTAAGAGGAGAAGAATAAAGATCACAACATCCAAAAAACATTGTAGAGAACATGGACACGCTGAGGGGGGACATCAATATCATCCATTTGTAAGTTTTGCATTATATATGTTTTTATTTTGATTACTTTTGTAAATGTATGTATTATTTTAATATTTCTCATATTAACTTTTTTCTATTGATGGTTTCATTTAATTATAAAGGAAAGACATCCTACAACATATCATCCAGAGGAAGTGCTTTCAGAACAAGTACCGAAGGAACATGGAGCTATGAATAATGGAGAACAAGTTAATGATCATATTGAAGAAGATGATCATACTGATAACATAGTTGAAGATGATGGTACAAATATTTTGATCCATGATTCATTTAATGTTAGAATGGATGATCATCATCATCATCATTTTGATGATATTCATGATTTACCTCTTCTTGAGAAGGCATACGAACCATTTATGAGGGCTCCAACACAAATCTTCTCTCTGTTATATTGTTGATAATGAACTTGAAGGTTATGAATGGTCTTTCAAACATATCAGTCACACGGATGTTAATTTATGTAATATATTCCATCACATAATATATACGATCACGCTAAAGGTTATCACCGTTCGTCTAATAATTTTATTGTTAATTCATAAGTCAAATTAATACGGATGAAATGTGTTTCATTAATATTATTTCTATATTATATTAACTAGATTTTTATTTTAATTTGTTGTAGCATGATAGGTGAATTTTTGTTACCACCGTCAAATATTTTAACTCACACATATCGAGATTTATCTGCCATCATGAAAGAAATTAGAATGTAGTATGAAGCAATTCATGCATGCCCCGATGACCATGTTATATATATTATAATCGGCATGAATTTGCAACAGAATGTCCGAAATGTCATAAATGTCATATCAGTAGATATTGAATAGATCAAGTAACAAAGAAGGTGCCTCGCAAGGTTCTTTGTTATATTCCCATTATTCCACATTTGCAACGACTGTTCAGGTGCAAAAACATAGCGCAGTTTATGGATTACCATACACGGAACAAAATTCAAGACGACATTATTTGAATTCCTGCAGATGGGTCTGCATTTAGAGATATGGAGGAAAAAAGGCCTCACTTTAAAGAAGAACCTTGTAATCTTAGGATTTATTTGGAAGCAAATGGTGTCAATCCATTTGCAGAGATGAGATCTGTTTACTCGGTGTGGCCTATTTTTGTTATCAACAATAACATTCCTCCATGGTTGTCAATAAAGAGGGAGCACATAATGTTGTCAATGATTGTTCCAAGTATATTATGTTTACAGTTTTTTTTTTTAATGTAGTGGCATTTCATTTGTCGTATTTTGTCGCATAATGTCATATATATATATATATTTTATTTTTCTCTTGTGCAATATGGTTTATATATCTAAATGGTACGTCTCATAATTATATTTTTTATATGTTCAAATCAATCAGGTAAGAACCAAGTCAAATATATGAATCTATATATCGAACCTCTTATTGACGAGCTACTAAATTTATGGAATGACATCACTATGTATGACGTATCTAGACCAATACGACAAAGGCAATTTCAATTCCATGCAATGCTTGTATGGACAATACATGATGCCCCAGGGTTAACCCATTTTTGCGGTTTGTAATTATAAGTTCCACTTTATTTGCATTTAATTTTATGAACTAGTTAATATACTACGCAATCATGTTTTCTAAATAATCCATTCATTTTGTATATAATTATAATTGACATAGATATTCCATCTCTTTATGTAGGTCTTCAGACAAAGGGGAAATTTGCATGTCCAGTTTGTGGTCCTAAGATCAAATCTCATCGTTCAAAAAGCTTAGGAAATGAGGTGTTTGATGAGTATAGGCACTTCCTCTTTAAGAATCACACGTATCAAACTACCGAAAAACATATGTTCAATGGCAAGCAAGAGACTGCATTAAAACCGCAGAGAATGACACCTCACCTATGGAAGTTGCAATATAATAGAAATCATCAAGGTACGTATGAATCACCATATATGAAATGTTAAGTATTTTTTTTATCGTGTGTTTACTATAATTGACATTGATTTCTGTAATTTATTTATAAACTACAATTCATGGTGGTCATTCATGTGATCATGAAGGCATTAATGGGCTTCCATGAGGGATGAAAAGTTATCCTAGACAATTTAGTAGGTTTCCCTACTATGAGCACCTGCAAATTACTCATTTGTTTGATACAATCCATATCGGAAAGAATGTGACTGAAACATTATGGCGAATATTGGATGGAAGGAGTGAGAAAGAAAAAATTGTCAAAATTTGCAAATATATTCAAGAAGGAAACCATGCAATGAAAGACGTCATTCAATTTCATAGCAACAGAGAGAAAATTAATATAAACTCACTTCCATGGATGTTAATCAACCAACAAAGTAATGTTGTAAAAGAAGTCATGCGAAAAAATAAATTTCCCACCAGATTTTGTGCGAACATGAAGAATATCATAACAAAGAAAGGTGATTTTGCGGGGGTGAAAACACACGATTGGCATGTCTTCATGAAGGTAATTATTATGGTATGCATTTAATTTTTTTATTTTTTTTCTATTCCAGTGAATATGGTTGGTATTTTTGTTTGTCTACTCTTTGTTTAAAAAATGAAACGATTTGTATATTGTTACAGTATGTTCTACCTCTCTCTCTCCCGAACAACTTCGACAACAATGTCAAACAAGTAATATATAATCTCGGGAAATACATGAGGTAAGTAGCAATTTTTTGCATGTGCTTAGTGTTTCTTTAATTCATCGTAGAACTTATATTTGATTTCTATTCTCTAATTCATGTTATGTAATATAATGTTTTTTTTCTTAAATCTCTTGATTGGGTTGTGTCACTTGTAGATGGTTGTCATCTAAAGAATTCCATAAAGAAGATATAAAGTATTGGAGGAGAGAAATTCCTCGTCTCATGTGTGAAATACAGAAGCATCTACCTTCGGCATTTTTCAATGCACGGGAACACTACCTCATACACCAAGTTGAGGAGATTGAATTGTGTGGACTTGCGCACTCAAGGTCCATGTGGATGGTTGAGAGGCACTTGAAATTTATGAAGGATTTGGTCAGACAATGAGCACATACCGAGCTATGATGGAGGGATATATGGTATACCAAAACATGTTGTATATTAGTGAATATCTTCCTATATTAGCGTCAAAGCTCAATTTATGTCGCATTTGTGATCTGGACTCCAATAAAGATTTCAAAGGGGAGTACCGGAAGGGGAAAGGTAGATCGAGGAAGGTAAAAGGTAATATAACAAATTTGACTGTTGATTTTTATGTATATATATCATACATATTCTGTTTTATATTCAATATATTGCATCAATTTAGAGTGTAATATACTTTGTTAAGTGAATATACATTTTGTATTGAATTTTAATTTTATTGTCATTAAACAGTTGGTCGAGAGTGGGATGCAATTCATTTATACATCGCAAACAATCTTGACTGGATGAAGGTATGGATCGAACGATGTGAACAATCTGGTCATGGAATATCATGGGAAGGTGTGGCTTCATTGGTTAAAGTTGCACATCGCAATGGAGATACCAATCT
The DNA here is from genome assembly GCA_027924585.1 of Larix kaempferi. Taxonomy (NCBI): domain Eukaryota; kingdom Viridiplantae; phylum Streptophyta; class Pinopsida; order Pinales; family Pinaceae; genus Larix; species Larix kaempferi. The sequence goes on along the minus strand of BSBM01000764.1, from coordinate 4,498,014 downwards.
AACACAAAGGGAAATCGATTTAGCATATGGTTTAAAAGATAAGCAGGTAAGCATATCTATCAACCACACTATTTATTTTTTTTACAAACATATTGTCAATGTACATGCTGATTTTTTTCCATGTATGACATTATAAACATGCACTTAATCATAAATATTGGATCATTATGTAATATTTTCTTGTATGGCTTGTTGTAGGTAAAACACCATAAGGCTATGTGGTGCAATGGCTGTAGATATCGAATCAAAAAGTTGGATGAAACGAAGAAAACATCAAATTGTGGGATATCTACAGTCTTTGAGGTGACCAATGTTTCCTCTAGAAGTATTAGACATCCAGAACTCTCTAAAAATCGATACTATGGGTATCTGGAAGACATTATTTAGTGTGACTTTAACTCCTTCAAGGTATTTATGTTCATTTTCAAATGGTACAGGTGTCGAATGAATTAATGTGATCCCGATAAAACAATTATTGAACATGATAATGGATTTACCATGGTAAATACAAGGT
>BSBM01000764.1:4322500-4492500 GCA_027924585.1 Larix kaempferi | reverse complement strand
CGTCATCATCATCATCATCATCATCATCATCGTTGTCATCGTCATCACCACCACCACCACCATCATCATCATCATCATCATCATCATCATCGTCGTCGTCGTCATCATTTTCATCGTCATCTTCATCATCATCATCATCATCATCTTCATCATCATCGTCATCTTCATCATCATCGCCATCATCATCATTGTCATCATCATCGTCATCTTCATCACCATCTTCATCATCCTCATCCTCATCTTCATCTTCATCATTATCATCATCATCATCATCATCATCATCATCATCATCATCATCTTCATCATAATCATCACCACCACCACCATCATCCTCATCTCCATCATCATCATCTTCATCATCATCATCTTGGTTCAATTCTCTTCTTCATCAATCCATCCTACTTCAAAATAAAGTTGTAGAATGGTTCAATTCTCTTCTTCATTAATCCATCCTAGTCTAGAAGCAATTTTTCAATCTCTTTAATGGAATATTCATAAATGTAAAGCCTAATTTCAACCCTTCATCAACCCTCCCATTGTGTGATTCTTGTGATGAACATCATGGTTCACCTTTTAAGAAAGGGTTTTTAACAAGTTTTGTCACACGTGATTCATGTTTAGAGCAAGAGATTTATGATGTTTTTTCCCTTTCAAGTAAGCCCTTTATCAAGCTTATACCAAGAAAATATATCATGTTCCTATCCCTTCTGAGAATTACATTATGATAGAACATCATAATGATTTTATGAATTATTTATTTAGTCAGATTCATTGTCATAATTCGTAGGATGAAGTGTTCGTTGAGGATGAAATTTCGATTCATAATTTTATTATTATGAGAGGCGAAACAATTTTTTTAATGATGAAAATGACTTTAAAATCCATTATTCGATGATAACTTGATTACTAAAATCTTTCACAACAAAGAAGTGAATCTTGGATTTTATGTGATTGATGTTATTTTTTAGGTTGAATATATGAAATATGACCTATTCATTCCTCATCAATTTGGAAGTGTATATTTTCTTATTGACTATGAGCTTGAAAATAAAAAACATGAGTGTATCTTTTTTAACGCTAACTCTCCATGTATCTTTTTTAATGCTAAATCTGTGTGGCTTGTTGAATCATTATTTTATCGCATTAAAGTGCATCATATGTTGGTTCTACAGAAAATGATTTCTTAATAAACTTAAAATAAAAGGATTAAGATACATAGAAGCATATGAAATTGAAAAGATTCATTAGAATTCAGAGATATCTTGTCATGCACACTCCAGAGCTAATAATGATGTATTATTGTACTACTTTTGTATGCAAATGGGCTTATTAGTATGCTACAAACACACCATAACTAATCCCACTAAAATGAAACTTGCTCACATGTAATTGTTTTATACACTTCATCATTGATTCATCATCTTGAATTTTTTTTAAACTATTTATTCCCTTTATTTTTGTTTCCATAGTGCCTAACATAAGACAACATAATTTACTCTGTAGATTAAATTTCTTTCTAAAATTCATGATAAAATAAGGACAATAAGCTTGGATACTAAGTTGAATATGACTAGGTTGGGTTTCATATTTATTGACACCATTGGGCAATTTAACCAATGTCCAGATCTCTCTTTTGAAAGTCCTTTTATGGAGATTTAGAAGAAGACATATCCTTCCATGTAGATTATAAAAATTGCAATTAGGTCAAGTACTCCTTACATGGTTTGGTGAAAATTGAAAGCTTCAATTTTCAGACAATTAGAAAAGTTTGGGCAATGTAGAATGTGAGGAATGAGAAAGATCCAATATGATAGCTCGATTGGCATTACGGATTTGAAATTGGTGCAAAATTATCTAAAACCATCTAATAGTTATTTTGGATATGAAAGAAAGTTGGCCTACACTTGTCAAGGGGGTTATTGGAAAGTTGAAGACTACGGGTGGTAGGCCAAATCCATTAGGCCCTTCCATTAAACCATAGTGAATGAGGGAACCTCATGTATAACTTCTTTCAATCCTAACACTAGAAGTGGTGTGGGACTACCAAAGGAAGACTGGAGCAAGGTTTTGAATATAAGTATTATTGATTCTCTAACTGGGAGAGGGAGGGGGCAATATCACTTGAGGTCTCAAAAACTAGACTTTGCATGCAATAGTGGATTGTCTAGGTGTTTAAGTTTGGATAAACAAGAATAGATGTATTCAAGTTTAGTGGGGAAAATACACTTATGCATCACACCTAAACCATCATGAGATATGATAATTTTATCTTGGTTCATGATGTTTTGATTCAATATTTACATGGACTTGGCATTATCACACAAAATTAAATATATGATGAAGGTCAAACATATATTTGGCAAACATTATATATATAATATATATATAACAAATAAAACCATAACCATTTCATAAACCAAACGTTTAACCCATAAACCCTCCGCAATGAATTTTTGATTTGGACCTGCTCTCGACCTCCTTACAGTCTCCTTTGAATCACCAAGCTAGCAGAATCAGCTCATGCCCCCACCGATCAGCTCATTCACGAACCTGCCTGTCTCATTCGTGACCCCTGTCTCATTCGTGACCCCTGTCTAATTCACAACCCCTGTCCAATTCAACCCCTGTCCAGCTCATTCCCCCATCAATCATCTCATTCACGAACCTTCCTATCTCATTCGCAACCCCTATCCAATTCACAATCGTCGCCATCTATCCTGAGCATGTCAGAGGAGATTGACACCGCAGCGAATGAGGCCCAAAGGAGAAGACACCGAAGCAAAGGAGAAGACAACGCAGCCTGAATCTGTCCAAGGAGGTTGACGTTGCAACAAAGGAGGCCTACGACCCACAATGACATCAGTAAGTACAACCCTTCATCATGTTCTCTCACCTTTACTAACTTGTTTTTCCAAATGATTCTCTGTCGTAGTACACTCAGAGAAATCATGGTTTTAGGGCATTGGCAGTTTACTCTTGTTGGCGGGGAATTCTACAATGAAGGGTTAAGGGTTCTTGTAATTTATGCACACGAACTGAATCTATTGGCATGTGTTTTTTTATTTTAACATTTATATCACATATTAGTAGTGGTTGGGGTATATTGAAACTCTGTCATGCTTGCATTTTTTCCATTTCTATTTGGTTTTGATTTGCATGGCCTCCACTTGAAAACTAGGCTAAGGCTTTATAGTTCAATAGATTTTTTTTTAGTTATTGTTAGTTGTGTCGATGGTTGAAAGAGGCAATATCATCCCATTATGCAAGGTCTGGGGCTTTGTAAAACTAATACGTTTTCCACAATCGAGTGTCCACATTTTTTTATGCTCATTGTTTGACATGAGAGGTATACAGTGTAAGCTTATTATGATTACATTATAGTTGAGTTTAGGTTTTTTTGTTTTATATAGAGTTTGTGTTGAGCCATGGATTTCAAAATATTGAATTGTAAACAAATGGGTCATGTTCATCTCTATACATGTACCACAGATTCATCATCTTCCATGAATTGTAAACAAATGGGTCATGTGCAAGACTCTTTCCCTCAAGCGTGAGCTCACACAAAGTAAAAAGGGTTCCAAATTGAATATGGATGTAGGACCTCTGAGCGTTGCCTGCGAGAAGGGTGTATGCCTCATGCGTTGTGTAATTTTCTCCAAGAAGCCAACCTATATGCCTCATGCCAATAGGTTGGTTGGCATACAGGATGGGATACACGTTGAGTTCTAACACATAGAAATATGCTCACATAGGAGAACCTAAGGAAAGAAATAACATCCAATGGAGATACAAGTGTTCCCTATGAAAAGAAGAGGAAGAAACTTCCCATTACTTGTTCTTAGAATGCCCCTTCTCTCATAAAGTATGGAATTTCTCCCTAGAACATTCGAGAAAAGAAATAATGCAGTTGAAAAATTGGAATGACCCATTCACAAAATGGAAGCATTTCTACCTATATATTTATTCAAAAACACAGATCTATGTATGGGTTAGTTGGCCCCTCCAAAATACCTCAGCTGTAAAATATGGCTAGATAGGAATAAATTAATTTTCAGCTTAGAGACAATCAACCCACAACAAACAACAGAAAAAGTGAGAACCTAAATGAATGAGGCGCTAAAACAAATAGTATTTTGAGGCTTGTAAAAGAAAATATTTTAATTCATGAGTGAACTTGGGTTCAATATCTTGTAATTGGAAGCAACCTTCAATCAAAATAGCTATATAAAAATCCCTTCATGTGCCAACAATGGATATAGATTTAGAAAAATCAAAATTTCAGAATTGTTTTTCAAAGCATAAGCATCATAAGCTTTTATTTGACAAATCATCTAAATGAAACCAGGGATCAATGGGATGGGGGGTGGTTCCTCTTTGGCACTGATGGAAAACTAGAACTGAGTTATGCTTTGGGATTTGGGATGACAACTAATAACCAAGTCTAGATACATTCCCTAATATTCATTGGAATTACTCTTTATTAGCAAATTAAGTAGATTATGATCTTCAATGATTCCTCCCTAATGTTAAGCTTAGCAAGAAGGGAAGGCATCTTAAAGACACATCATTATCTAGAATGGTGCAAAGAATCCATAGCCTCCTTGCCTCCTTGGACTACGTTATCCTTCTCCACATCATAAGGAGAAATACTTTTAAAGATGATAGTATGGAAAATCAAATGATATATTTTGATAGGGGGGTCCTAGTAAAAATTGGGGTACCCCTTGAGATGTTTTGGATTCCTTAATCCTTCATCTATATGGCTTCACTCACTTCTCATCTCAATCTTAGGAATTTTAATCACCTCATTCACATGCAATGTGACCTTTAGATGATACCTCCCAAGTGTCAAAGGAACAAATAGAGGTTTGCATGCCATAAGTGTCATAGAAACAAGCACAAGGGAGATATAATTATCCCTCATTCCTATAACTCCCAAGGATACCCTCTTTTTCTAGTATCAATTTCCTTTCATCATCGAGGAAAATCTGTTTGGGCAACTATCTAGTTGTCCAGTTTATTCTTTAATCATGAGACATGGAAAAATTCATCAAGTCTTCCTTGGTTAAGAAGTCCATTGAATAATCCAAATCACCCACATTTTGTAGTAGGCTATAGGGACCATAAAACTTGGGTTGAATCTTGCTCTTACCTTCTTTCCCAAGCGCTGTTTGATTGTATCTTGGAGACACATAACTAGATCTCCTAATTTGAAAATGGCATTTTGAATGGTGTTGGTAGATATATTACTTGATATATAAGTTTTTTGAAGAGGATGATGCCATTTTTGACCATCCAAAGCGATCCCTTATTGCCATCTATAACATATTGTAGAAATTGGATTGTGGGAGGATTGACTATGTAATCATCAATGAGGTTTTGTAGCTAAGCAGATTGATTGATTGAAATGGTGTTCGACAATTGCATTCTCTTTTCCCCTCTCATATATGATATCATAGTTGTAGGTGTAAGAAATCAGACCATGGTGAGCAGATTCTTCACTTAGGTATTCAACCTAAAATTCTAGATAGTTCAAAATTGAAAATACCATTCAAAATAACAACTATAGAGTACATTAACCTACAAAGACATAATGATGATAATATGAATAGAAAACATGCAAATCTGGAATTCCAAATCATCATCATTGTTTCATTATAGTGAGGGAGTAGATCCATGTTAAGTTGTGGAAGCCTATTATATAGTGAGGGACAATATCCATGTTAGGTGAGGAAATCCTTTAGAGGAAGGATTATTTGACTCCAAAATCTACTTATTTCAAATTTATAATAAGTTTGTGAATTTGTATTTTATAGGAGTCTATTTGTCAATGGTACCTATAGCCTCTCTAATGTGACTCCAAAATTTGCTTCTTTCAAGCCGATAGCAAGTTTGTGATTTCGGATTGCAAACGCAACTATGTCTAACAAGTTGAGAATTGAGATCCCAAGAAAATGGTTGATTGTTATAAATCCTACTAACTATTGTAAAGGGTCCCAATTTTCCTTAAGGTACCTAGGCTTGATGGTGTAGTCTATTGGGGCATTGACCGTTTTTAATCCTTTACATGGCACTAAGTTTAGTATAGTACAACCAATAATTGAATTTGAATGTGAGGCAAAGTCACATGTTTAAATTTATAAGATTCAGTGGTTGTGGGGCATTGGGTAAGTAGGTTACTATTTGAATGATTTTCCAAGTCCATCATTAATGTAGAAAACAACTTAGACTTCATGCTAGCAATTTACTTGGCATATTTTCTTGCAAGCGAAAAATCACCATCATAAAAATAATCAGCAATTGTTTAATCCATTACTATTTTATATTAGATTCATGGATAATATCACTATATCAAAATTTTCTTCAAGGATTACATGGTCAAACTTCTTGTAACACTACTTCGGTGATTACTTCAATCCATAAACTGAATTTTGCAAATGATGGACCCATTGTTTCTTCCCTTTGACTTGGAAGCCTTGTAGTTGTCAAGAGGGTAGACAACCATTTTCTTTGGAAGAGAAGAAAGATATAGTTGTCCATTTTTTATGTCATTGAATACAATTTGGAAACAAGTTTGGCCACAACAAAGGGTTCAAGTTCTACACAGGAAGATTTGGATAGTACATGAAGGGGGTGCTTCAATGGTTTGGAGGTTAGAAGTCTTGATAGCGATATCAGTGCATCGATTAAGTCCTTTGGTTGATTAACTTAGCATCTTCCCTTACTTTGGTATTGACAATGTCAATCATCATGTCTCATGCCTTGGCGTGCCTTTTGAATATTTGGTTTTTATCTATGTGATGTTCCACAATGTTGAAGCTGGGGCACTTTTTTGGCACCTAAAGCACTGATGGCTACAGGATTATACCAAGGCTATTATAGGTTTGTTTCAATATTGAACTTTCAAAAAATGTGCTTAAAGCTAATGAATAAGAACTTATTCTAAAGTTCCCTAATCCTTTGTTTCAAATGTTCCAAAATGGCCACCTGCATATTAGAAATTTTTTAAGACCAATCAATCATGACTCTAGAATCGCCAGCCACCTGTAGAGACGTGATTCCTTTGAGATGAGAAAAAAACAAAACACCCCACAAGGCCAACAACTCTGCTCTTGTATTGGTACCAACTCCACACTCCATCAACAATGAGAACCTGTGTTTTTCATTGACCATAATGACCATACCAGCTCCACGGTTCCCCAATTATGAAGCACTATAAAAAAAATTGACTAGGATATGCCCATGGAAGGAAGGCATAGAGATGTTCCTCGAAATTTTCACCACACCAATCCTATGAGCTTCAACTAACATCCCACTGATACACAAAGTAATGAGTCTTTCACATTACTTTCATCTAACAATAAGTAACTTAACAAAACTACACACCCAACCATAGGAGCACATCATAAGAACTTTACCGATTTTTTTTTAATAAGAAAAGTTGAAAATACAGCCTTTAGGAAATTACTTACTTCTCTCCCTTCTAAACTAGCTCAAATTTATATTACTCCCTATACTGAAAATGTGTAACAAGTGTGCTCTCAAGCATCAACAAGGTATCTCCTCAATGTCTTTAATGTAATTGACAAACCTAGATCATTTAATTTCTAGGAGGGTATATCAAATCAATACCTATAACATAATTGACAACCATAGCTCATTTCATTTTTAGTTCATCCTATTTTGGAAGCAACAACACAGCTTAGCTAGTGTGAATAAATATACTTTGCCACATATTATAATCTGAGTAATGATTGTAGTCATGTGCAAACATGATCAAAACAACAAGAAAAAATGCTAAAAACTCATTTTTTCCTCCTTGGCCATAAAATATACAAAAATATCTCAGATTGCATTACTGGGCACTAGAAACTAAACATCAAGGCACATAAATTAACTAAAAGAGTTGGGTTTCAACTAAAATATACTTCCAAATAGATCATTGGTCTAATTTAGACCAAGAATCATGCTGCCTTTTAAAACCATTTTTTCATGTTTTAGCTTCTCATGACCACAATCATGTGCATACATGATTAGAACAAGAAGAAAAAATGTTGAAATCCCAAATTTTTTGTTTCTCGATATAAGAAAATCTCCTAGATGGCATTGTTTAACACTAGAAACTAAACAACATGGTACATGAATTCACTAAAATATTTGAATTTAAGCTAAAAGACACCTCTACATAGCTCACTAGTCCAATTTCAGCTCAAAGAATCATGTCGTTGCCTTTTAAAATCACAATTTGGCATTTTGGCTTCTTATGGTTTATTAACATGTTGTATCATTTAGCATATAATATCTCTTAGTTGTATTAGATGTTGTTTAATGGTTCTTCATTACCAATATACCCTTGTAAGGTTCCTTAGTATATTTTTGAGAATAAATAACCTAGGACAGAACTTTGAAGCATTATGATGGGTTTCATTAGGAGCAACAGCCTTAGCTAATAGGAATGTGATCATTGCCAAAAATTATGATTACTTGTTTGGGTTATGATATTTTTTTAGGCTATATCATTCAACAAATAATATCTCTTAGTTGTATTAGATGTTTTTTGATGGATTTTCATTAGAAAGCTACCATTGCAAGGTTTCTTGGGACATTTTGTATAGGAAATAATCTAGGACACAAGTTTGAAGCATTATGACAGGTTTGTTTAAGACCAAAAGTCTTATCTAATAGGAAAGTAAACATTGCCAGAAAAAGTGATTACTTGTTTAGATTCTTAGAATATTTGAACAATATATATCACTTAGCATCTAGCATCCCTTAGTTGTAGACTTTGGATACAAGGATGCAGTATTAGATTGTGTTTATGCCAATTTAAGTCATTGATTGGTCTTTTTTGAGTATTTTATTGTAGTTTTCTATTATTAATTAATTTTATGCCTTTTCCCCATCGTTTTTGTCATCATATACTATGGCATGCTTCACTTTATTGTTCTTCCTATTGTCATTTTGAATGAAATTTGAAAAACCTACCTAATTTGAGTAGTTCTAGTTTGGCATAAAAGAAAAAAATACAAAACTGTGTAGTTTTTCTCTTTGAAAAGTTTGTGATTGTGTTTATTTTGCTTTTTGGATCGAAGAACTCTCTCCTTATAGCTAGTTTTTCATCGAAAAGAAAAGTGCATTGATTCATTCACTTATGCATGGTTTGAGTCAAGTCATAACACCATTGAGTTGCACTTCCGCTACCCGATTGAGTAAGACAACAAACCATTAAAGTTTATCTCCCTAACACAACACATTTTAACCTCACTTGAGGATACAAAATAAGTTGTTAGTTAGGTAGGACACCGAGGATAGGAATCCAAATAATTCCCCCTTGTTGCTTTTCATATGAGACATAGTTGTTGTCATTTAGGGTACTAAAATCCTCTAGTATTTGTTGACACGGTCATCGACCAGTTTATTGAGAGGGCCCCCCGCGAGGACTTGCTGATGCCCCGAAGATCGCAGCATCAAGCAGAAAGGGATCCTCCCCGGTAGACTATCCCAATTAGATTGTCCACCATTTGGTGTGGGGAATCCGTCCGGTTAGCGGTTCCGGCAACCGTTAGGTTTGGAGATTTGCTTCAATTATATCGGTTATGGCCCGATCCATCGTTTTTTTTTATTTTATGGTTTAGAATGATATGCAAGTGCCTAAACTAACTTAATCTAAATGCAGAACTCGAAACAAATCTGTATCTAAAACTGAAATAAACCTAAACTATCCCTGCAAGGAGCAAATTATAAGTATGAGTAATGTGCTGGAAGAGTTATCTAAGGATCAACAGACAGCCATTAAATCATAAAGATAGATCCACAGCAAGAAATCAAGAGATATTAGAAGATAGATTCTAATTCACATATAGCACATTCCATTACTCATGTAGGAGAAAATTCATTTACACAGGAAAACAGTAAGATCATTCAATACAGAGAAATAATTCAAGACAGCAAAGAAATATCTCACAGTAGAATATAAAAGTCACAGGAATAATCCAGCATGCATCCAATATCCATTTCCATGCAAAAGACGTCCTCTCCAGGCTCTTATTAGGTACACTTCATTTTCTTGAAACAAGTGCAAGATAGCTCATACAAGTTCAGAAAAATTATTTCCCTGCCAAAAGTCCCTTACACTATTTCCTAAACTTCTATTTATATCATTACAAAATGCCTCTTGGGCTGCCACCTGGCTCTTTACACCTGTCCTCTACAGACTTTTCCCTTTTAATAAACAAAAATCGTGACCCTTTTCTTAAAACAGAAAATTCCTCAAAAAGAAAAGGACAGTTGTCCGATGGTTCTACGCTTTAGACATAAGAAGGCCAAAAATACAAAAAATAGGAACAAGGCCTTAGGATCAGCGTGTTCACTCTTGGGAAGGCGCTCCTGATGGGAGAGAAGCACTTGGACTGGCTGATACTGTTGCTGCTGCTGGGAGAGAAGCACTTGGACTGGCTACTGTTGCTGCTGCTTTCTTTTTCTCCTCTACTATGTAATTGAACCAGATACCAGTGTCTCTGATAACTACATTTGCTGAGGAAGGGAGCAAGATCTTCTGGGAAGTCACATCTTTACCAAGCTCTGCTCCAATACCCTGAATTTCTGCAACTGCTACTTGGTGGATTTCTTTAAGCAAATGATTGTATATTGATGACATCCCAATATAGTGATGGAGATCATCAATGGCTAAGACATCGATCTTCTTTACATATTCTATTTGAATGCCTAGCTCTTCCTTCAAGTCTAATAAACGTTGCTCTTTGCTCGGGAACTCATCAAGGGACTGAGGGAAACTCAACTTGCACTTATCATGCACTTCATGGATTTTTTGATAAAGACTATTACTTTTACCCATTGTTCCTTGGATCTTAGCCATTAGCTTAAGGCCACAGTTCATGCAGAATTCCATAAGGGCTATATCTTCATTAAAACCATCTACAGATTTGAATGGGAGATGCTTGGGGAAATCAACCTTCCCTTCTCTCCATTCCATCTGGCTCAGGATGTTTGCTTTAACCCGAGTATATTTACCCTTAAGCCTATTGGCCTCTGCATTAACTTCTTTCAATCTAACAATCATGGCTTTGAGCCTGCACACTTCTTCAGTAATCAGCTCCTGTGTGGCATGCATTTGTCTCAGGATGTCACAGGACAGCTCATGAAAGGGAGACATATCTATTGTCCTGCTCTCTGCCTACTCTAATTGCGCACCCATTGCTTGCTTATTTGCTTGCAGCTGAGACACTCTAGCTTCTACATCGTTCTTTTCTGCTTCTAAAACCATCATCTGGACAGCTAGGTGCTCTTTTTCTTCTTCTAACTGGCGATACTTATCTGACAATTCCTTGTGCTCAACAGACAGGCGATTATACTTATTTACTACAAGATCCTTGTAAGCCTATTCATTAGCCATAGTATGTTGTAACATGCGGGCTCTCCTCTTTGTTGACTCAAATTCTATAACCATATCGACCACATTGTCCAGCGTTGCTTTTGCTGCTTCTACAGCGGCGCATGCCATCGCTATGGGAGCCTTATGTGTATTTTGCATCACTGTGGTCTCCCGCCGGGTAACAATATCTTCTTGGAAGAGTCTCTTTATCCTCTCTTCTAATTTTAGGACCACTGCCTTTCTCTTCTTGTCATACACAAATTCATCCCATTGGGACACAGTATGATCTTCTGATGGAGTGTAAGGGACGATTGGGAGGTCTATTACATTTATTTTTGCTTTTATGGGTGGGGTCTGGACTAATTGAGAAGTGTCTGTTCCCACATTTTGGGTGCCGGGAACACCTGCTTGAGGTATGTCTATTTCCATATCTTGGGTGTTGGAGCCACCTGCCTAGGAATCTTCATTGGTCTTAAGTTATTCTTCCGCCTTTTGTTCCTCTTCAGCGTTTCGTCCCTCTTCAGCTTTTCGTCCCTCTTCAACTTTTCGTCCCTCTTCAGCTTTACGCCTTCTTTCTTCTTCTTCAGCTTGCTGCTGATTTTCATTTTCTCCCATCTGCTTTGCGTCTTCAGCGTCTTTCTGCAGCCTTGCATCTTCTGCTTCTTGTTGCAGCTTGGCTTCCTTAGCTTCTTTCTGCAATCTTGCATCTTCTTGGGCTCGGGCATCAGCTGCTTCTCTCTCTTTCTGTAGGCTGGCTTTTCAGGCTAGGGTAGAGCTAGAGCTTGCTCCACTGCCTTGACGACAAATCTGCAACTCAGTCATGTTGCTGATGCCTCTGAATGCCTCTTCCTCGGCATCATAGTAATGACCATATTCAAAATGAACATAAATTTCTTTGCAATGCTCGGCAACCTTCCCCCGCCTATCATTTCTATGGAAGATCATTTCACCGAAGTGGAAAGATTTCAGCTCTTGAACAAATTCCTCAGATGATGCAACCCCTGAGAATTTGTAGGCTCCTATGCAGAAGGGTAAAGGAGGGAAAGAAGCCTTATGTTGCTTGTTAAGCACCCCTCCTATTCCATCAAGGAAAATTTGTCTGACTGCTTCTTTGGGGACTACATAATCAGTAGCGTACTTTGGAAAAATGTATGGCACTTTGGTCCCTCCAAACATCCTAATGTAGGTGCCCTGCTCTGAGAAATAAAAGTCTCCATAGTTTTCCAGGATCTCCATGGCATTTTCTGACAGACAGTTGGGCTCTTCCTTGAATATCTGCTCATATAGAGGCATGAGAACTCTTCACAGATGAGCTTATAGCTTGCTCTGTAATTTTGAGCCCACATTATTTTATAAGCAGTGTAGACTGGGGTGTTGGCTTTATCCCATGTGCAACCTAGGCTGGGGAAAGATAGTTTGGCCAAAATACAGTCAATGAGATAGGAAGACATGTAAAATTATGACTTTTTTAAGGCCAAACCTTCTCTTGCAGCAGCCACTGTGGATGCCAAACTGTCCAAAAGGATAGTAGCCCAGTCAAACACAGTCCCTTTGAATGCTACGAAGAGGATGATGGGGGCCCACTGTATCCTATATACAATGCCATCGGGCATGTCGAAAATTCTGCATAGCATCAGGGCGATTAACCTAAAAGGAGGTCTTAGGTTCTGAACATCATATTCATCATTACCTCTCTTTCTCAAGTGCTTGCCTGTGACCAATAATTTTTTTTCCATCTCAATATTGTTCATCTTGCCCAACCATTCATCACTTAGAGCTTGCTCGGGACGTGAGAATTTGTAGGTTGCAGCAATATATGCTGGATGGAATGAATCGAAAGCCTCTCCCCTGTTGTCATGTAATACTCTTGTCTCTGAGTTGGCATGTTCCAGTATCCACCCGATCACTTCAGAGCATGGGAACAACTCAGGGCGGGTAGAAGCCCTAGCTATGCTGGAAGCTCTGATGTTGAGGTAGATTTGTTCTTCTTCAAATAATACATCTGGGATATCCTGGTCCCTGATCATTCTGTAAACATCTCCCCAACGGACCTCGGGAGGAATGCTGGCGGTACACTTAGTATCTTGGAACATAGTTTCAGTCCTTAGTGGCACTAGCTCTGGTTCCATCACTTTAGCTTTCTTTCTACCACCTTTTGGCATCCAGGCTTATCCCTGCTAGCAACCAAATGTGAATCATTATAAAAAATTGCAACATGTTATGAGAGTGTAACAAAGAGAAGGACCAATTCAACATGCTAATGAGAAATGTAGACAAATTATGAAGCTGCATGCTGGGGAAGCAAAATAGATCACTCCAAAAAGAAATATGGTTCTGAGACTTGATTATTCTAGGGAGACAAAGTCTAGTCAGGATCTTTTGGAATGCTTCCGAAAAGGTAAGCATATGACGTGGAAACAACCTGCTTCTCGCCTAGTCCTTGGAGAGAGGGTATCCTTCATCGCTGCACTTCTAATGGTCAATGGCGGGTCGGCCTGGAGTGAAAAAAAAAACTTATGAATAAACAATGAAACGAGGGACTGTCCTCCACATTCATTAATTGAGCCTAAAAAGGTGAGTGGTTGAGTATCTCAAACGACCACAACTGCCATTAATAACACTTACGAAATGGTCTGTGGCTGGTATGAGGTTTGAATCAGGGTAGGAAAATGATGGGAATTTGGTTAGTGAAAAACTTGGATGGGCATGGCTATGGCTTTCAGCTGGTAGGGATGAGGAACCTAAGGGGCCACGGCGGCCTGAAAAACAAAAAATGACCTATGCTACCAATGTCTATCGGCCACATTATGGACGGGAAAACCCCAAAAGTAACTTGACGTGGAGATGAGACAAAAATGGCGGTTAAAAAGCCTACCTAGAGACAAGATAGTGGTTGAGTGAGGTGGACAAGGTCGTGGATGCGCTGAGCTGGAGCGGTCTGGCACAGTCTTCCCAACGACGTTCTTTGAACAATAAAGTAACAATGCGATCAACCAAAACCCCACCGTCCTTTTAAAAGGTTAGACAAGTGCGGAATTAAACAGGTTGGTGGTCTCATTAAAACGGGGTTTTAATGCCTTGTACGGTGTGGTCATCTCAAGCCGTCTTGGCATTTTTGCGCGACCATCGCTTGCGGGGCGGACTTATGAGTTTCACCCGCAATTGCGGAATGATATGGCGAACTGCCTCGACGTTTCGGGAGAGATTGGCGTATCTTTTCGAAATACAATCTCTTGGAAACTTATCGCGAGCGGTTTTGCCGAGTCGTCCCGCAGTTTCGGGAGAGCCTTTTGAATTTCTTTCCACAATTTCGACAGAGATATGCAAATTGCTTCCGTACTTGCGGAACAATATCGTGAATGCTTCCGCCATTTCGGGAGCCTTTCGTGAATGGTCCCGCTGTTTCGGGAGAGTTTCACCAATTGCTCCCGCAATTTCGAGAGGGAAACTTAAGTTTTTTCAAAAGCTTTCCGCGGTTTCGGGAGAGAAACTTGAATTCTTCCACCATTTCGGGAGGGATAGGCAAATAGCTTCCATAGTTTCGGAAGGGAATCAT
Organism: Larix kaempferi; assembly: GCA_027924585.1. Classification (NCBI taxonomy): domain Eukaryota; kingdom Viridiplantae; phylum Streptophyta; class Pinopsida; order Pinales; family Pinaceae; genus Larix; species Larix kaempferi. Next base: position 4,477,552 of record BSBM01000764.1, on the reverse strand, counting down.
GAATGCTTCCGCCGTTTCGAGAGACTTTCGTAAATAGCTTCCGCAGCTTCAATAAAAAACTCTAAGTCTTTCCGCGGTTTCGGGAGAGAACTGCGAATGCTTTCGCCATTTCAGGAGGGTTAGGAAAATAGCTTCCATAGTTTCGGAAGGGAATCATGAATGCTTCCTCCGTTTCAAGAGACTTTCGTAAATAGCTTCCGCAGCTTCAATAAAAAACTCTAAGTCTTTCCGTGGTTTCGGGAGAGAACTGCGAATGCTTTCGCCATTTCGAAAGAGTTCGCCGAATGCTTCCGTAGTTTCGGAAGGGGATTGTGAATGGCTTCCGCAATTTCGAGAGAGATAGGAAAATAGCTTCCGTAATTTCGGGAGACTTTCGTGAATTTTAACTTAGAAGAAAAACTTCAATTTTTTAAAGCAGACCTTCAATTGAAAACAAAAACTAAGTTAAAAGCAGAATTAACTTCCTTGGGCAGTCTTTCTAGAAAAATCAAAAGGAGGGGCCCCAATATGTACAAAAAATTTGGGGGGGATGTTGCTGCAACAACAGGACTGGTTCTGGATGGACTTTGTGGAATGTCGCACACCACTTGACGCCTAAGCCTACCTCTCCATTGTCTTCCTTGTATTTTTCCTATATTTGATACAAGGGCTCAAGGGAATAAGTTCCGGTTAACCTTCTCGAATGTGTCATGAACGAGGTAGCTTAGTGGCTTTTCTTCTAGGGCTCTTTTACCCAGGATACCTTTCGGTAGAGGGATATCCTTCCACTTTGGTCTCTCCCTTTATATTGTTTGACTTGGATTTCATCACCTTGCGGAGGATACGATCTGTTGAGGTCTCCATACCTTAGTTAGGAAGATTGCTTGCTATCATACCTTTTAGATGGTCTTTTATTTTATAGTGTTGCTTTTTGGCATTCTGGCCTTTTTTTTGTAGCTCGCTTGCTGTGACATTGGTCCCGGTATAGTTTTATAGCTTGCTTTTGGCCTGTGCACCTCTTCTTTTTCTGGCTCCCCTTCTGCACGCTCGGCTGCTTTAGGGTTTTTGAGTTCTTACATGGTCCGTTACCAATTATACGATGATGTGTGATGTCCTCTTCTCCTAGGTCTTAAATATGGTTGAGTTAGATGGTCTTCTCAAGGGACTGGATAGCCCTTGATGGAGACACTAACGCTTGACCTTAGGAGTAGTCTAGAGGACCACATGATCACATCATCCGTGTGGACTTTTCCTTTTATAGTGATGATGGAATTTTAGGTTATGGACCACTGGTACATTTGAGAGAGAGATGATTGGTTGTACCCCACCTTGGTTGATTGACTTTTGGTCCTTTCATTTTGTTGATAATATTTTTGTGGTACCTTGCGTTTTACCTTTTGGGTCTTTTACTCATCTTGAGTTATCTTTTGATTTGTACCACCTTTTATGTTTTTGGTCTTTTGGGTACTATGGTAGTTTGTCCACATTTGAGGCACCCCCTTAGTCCAAATGGTTATGAGTCTTTATACCCACTCTTTTATTTTTTACTTGTACCTTATTGGTTGGTCTTTCTACCCTCACCTATTTAATTGTGTAACCCTGGTACCCACCTAAGACATTCTACTTTACTTTTTATTTTTTTATTTTATTTTATTTTATTTTTATCTTTTATTTTCCATATTTGTCTTTGAAGTTTGAAGGTTATTGAGATTTGATTGGTAACCTTTCTTCCTACTATGTTTTTCAATCTGCTCTCCTTCTCCCTGTTGGGGAGGTTGTGACACTCAGACTCAGCCGTGAGCCCTAGTTTTTCTTTGCTGGTTGTTTTAGTAAGGGCTGTGAGGTCTTAAGGGTTTGCTTTACCCTTTTGTGTACTCATTATATGTGGAGGCCATGAGTCTCTTTGGCCTCAGTCTACTGGTTGTCAGCTCATCTATGAGGGCCAAAATTTTGTATGGGCAGTTTGGACTGAGTTTTTAAGTTATTTTGTTTTTTTTACTGACCTTTGTTTTATATGCTCAGATTTTGTGTGTAGTTCTTGATCTGTGGTTATATATATTTGTTGAGTTACATTTGTGACGCTGAGACTTATTAAGGGCTGATCTTTATTGCAATTGTACTAAGCCTTTTGACTGCCATTGAATTTCTTTGATTGACTGTAACATAGCCCAGTCATCTCTCTCTCTGGTTTGTACTAACCCTCTAATAGGGTCACTTGGTTCCTAGAGTTGACTGGCCTCTAAGAGGCATAGTCATTTCTTAAAGTAACTCTTCTGAGTATATTACAGGAAACGTCTACACCCAGGTAAGTATCTTCATGTATTTGTTTTCTTGTAAATTAAAAAAGCTTATTATTACATGTTACTGAAGATTACTTTAACACATTGACCATCTGGTAGTGTTAAAAGTGAGAAGTTGAATTTTATTTTTTGTATTAAGCAGTTAAGAATTGTCCCGTCAGAAAAAATTGTTGGTGATAAGATATGTGTTGGTAAAGATTTTTAAGAGGGGTGGAACTCCTCGATTGAACTTGTGGGGAAAATTATTTTGGAAAATAAGTGTCCTGACTATGGGACAACAACAAATATATATTCAACAACATATGAGATATTATTGGCACTAGGTGGGAAAATAATTATACACCTTCAATTACCAAGTACTATAGTGATGAGTGACTTAATGAAAAGCATGCAAATTCCATCATTTAATAGGATATATTAGGTCAAAGCCATCCTTGAGAGGTGGAGAATGGATTTGTATAGTTTTCCACTAAAATTGAGAGATTTAGATGTTACAACATGATAGGGACATTGGATTAAGAAGGTATATGATTAATGGGCAACACATGGGGTAGCATACACTCTTTTACAATAAGTCATCACAAGGTTCCTTTCTTAGGTTAGATCATCCTTTTGTTACAAGAGGAATTGGTGCACATATGAGAACGTGAACACATTGAAAAACAACCATCTTGAATAGTCAAGAGAAGAGAGAAGAGGTATTCACGTATGTTCATAGAAACCTTTATCTTATATATAGGACAAGGGAAGAGTGGTCAAAGGGAACAACATAGATGGAGGTATTTCCTATCGATATGGGTTTGGATAGTATATTTGAGTTGGATTTGGGAAACTTGGATCTTACTGTTGAATATTGTAACTTCTAAGAATATTATATTTGTACATTATTATTCCGGAGATGTTTTGTCCCTCCGAGGTGACTCTATTATGTATCCAGAGATGCTTATTCCTCCAATGGTTTGTGGTAACTAGGGTTATTAGACCCACCATGTGGGGGTCGGCCCTGAGTTTATATTTTAGGGGTTATTAGACTTCTCCAGGAGAGGTCGGCCCCATTAGGGATTTTGGTCAGTCGGGAACTAATATAAATAGAGGAGGAGAGCTCCTCATTTTACACACCTCCACAACTCAGAAAGTGACGCACTTGTGTCTGGGAGATCTGCATGTAAGTTAGAGAAGAAGGACAAGTCTTGGAGCACATCTTGTATTTTGGTTGATCATCTTATTGAGGAAAGCTTTGCTGGGTTTTCTACCCCATGAGGGTTTCCCAGGGTAATTTCTGTGTCTATCTTGTAATTGTGTTTCTTTCAGTGATCTTGCTAGTATATTTGGTTTAAACTTAACATGGTATCAGAGCTAGCCTAAATAGAACATCTTTCACAAGGTGAAATTATTTTTCTCTCTCTCTCCCAAAATTAGGGTTTCTGCAAAAGTTAGTATTTTTGGATTCTGGTTGCATGGCTGAATAGCCCTTCTAAAGATCTATCTTTTGAGCCTTGGATCGAGGTTTTTGGTTGGGTAGAACTCCGGGAAAGTCAAACCCTAGTTTTACCAAAAGTGCAATAAACCAAAAATTCTGTTGCAGATCCGGAAAAGTGAAAAGTTAAAGTTTCCGGGTAAGTACTACTCTATCTCTTATCTCTTGGACTCCCCCAAGAGAAGATGGCTCCAAACACTAAGCTTGAAGACAAGCTAGAAGGTATAGAAAATTTTCGAGCATGGAAATACAGAATTGGTCTCATTCTTGAAGAACATGACCTTGCTCATTATATCAAGGATGAAGTTGCAGAACCTGAAGGAGATGAAGCCAAAGAGAAGCATAGGAAGGATTTGATTAGGGCAAAGAGAATCATAGCTGATTCTATTAAAGACCACTTGATCCCCCAAGTGGCTTCCAAGAAGACTCCAAAGGAAATGTATGATGCCCTAGGAAGGATGTATGAAGGAAAGAACATCAATAGGAAGATGAACCTAAGAACTCAGTTAAAGAGTACCAAGATGCACAAAGGAGAATTCATTCAATACTACTTCCCAAGGATCTCCCAAATCAAGGAGCAACTAGATGCCATTGGTGATACTCTTGATGAAGATGAACTTGTGATGACAGCTCTAAATGGTCTCACTAGACCTTGGGAGTCATTCATACAAACTATGTGTGCCAGAAAAGAAAGTATGAAGTTTGATGTAGTTTGGGAGGATTGTGTACAAGAAGAGGCTAGGGTTGCAAACCGAGAAGCCTTGCTCAAAGAAGATGACCAAGCCTGGCCACCCACACCAAGAGAAGAAGGAATCAATCCTACTCCAAAAGGAATAGTCACAAGGAGTCTCATTCTCCACATAGATTTCAAAAGAAAAGAGGAACTATTCAAAGAAGAGATTACTCCTCTTTCCAATGTTTTTCTTGTCACAAAATAGGACACCTTGCTAGAGATTGCCCTCTAAAGAAGAAAAAGGGTTCTCATTACAAAAGACATCAAGCACATCTTGCAGAAGATGATAGTGAAGAAGAAGTAGAAGAGGAAGAAAGGCCTCACAATAAAAGACCTAGAAGTGAAGAAGAAGAAGAAGAAAGGACCTTCAAAACAAGATCTAGGAGAAATAAAGAAGAAGATGCAGAAGAATATGTTCTTTTCTCCACACTCTCTGGATCTATAACTCCTGGAGAAGATACATGGCTTATTGACAGTGGTGCTTCAAAGCACATGACAGGTCAGAAAAAGACTCTCTCAAGTTTTGAAGAAAAGACTTCTCCACAAAAGGTATCTCTAGGAGATGACTTTCAATATCCCATCAAGGGAATTGGTGAAGCAAGCTACAAGCTTGATTCTGGTACCTCCATGAAAATGAAAGAAATATTGTATGTACCAGGATTGAAGAAGAACTTGTTATCCATCTCAGCATTGGATAAGAAAGGCTATAGGGTTGCATTCATTGATGGACAAGTATTAATGTGGTCCAAAGGAAAATCTATCAAGGATGCAATTATCATTGGTGAAGAAGAAGGAGGTTTGTACAAACTTAAGGGCCTTCCAGAAGCAGCTCTTGTTCATGAAACCATTAGCCCAAATGAACTATGGCATAGGAGACTTGCTCACATTAACTACAAGGCACTACCTTATGTAAGCAAGGTAGTTATAGGTTTGCCAGACTTAAAGATTGATCATGATGGCACATGCAAAGGATGTGCAAAATGGAAGAATTTCAAGAACCCATTTCCTAGGAGTGAAACAAAGACTAAAAGTACCTTGGAGTTAATACACTCTGATGTATGTGGACCAATGCCCTCCACATCTTTGAGTGGATATGAATACTATGTCACATTCATTGATGACTATTCAAGGAAAACTTGGATATTATTTCTAAAAGGTAAGAATGAAGTCTTTGGAAAATTCAAAGAGTTCAAGGCCTTAATAGAAAATCTCTCAGAAAAGAAAATCAAGATTCTCAGAACAAATAATGGCGAAGAATATACTTCAAAGGAATTTGAAGACTTTTGTAGAGAAGCTGGAATCAAGAGGGAACTAACCACTCCCTACAATCCCCAACAAAATGGGGTTGCTGAAAGAAAGAATAGAACTATCATGGAAGCTGTAAAGACTATGATACATGATCAAGATCTTCCGATGTATCTATGGGCTGAAGCAGCCAGGACAGCTGTCTATGTACAAAATAGACTTTCTCATAGTGCTCTTGAATTTAAGACTCCAGAAGAAGTGTTCACAGGAAAGAAGCCTGAGGTAAGTCATCTCAAAATATTTGGATGTCCTGTGTATATTCACATTCCAAAAGAAAAGAGAACCAAGTTGGATCCCTCTGGTAAGAAAGGAATATTTGTTGGATATTGTGAAACATCCAAAGCTTTTAGAATTTACATACCTGGTTTTCATCATATGGAGATAAGTAGAGATGTAACATTTGATGAAGAAGCAACTATCAAGAAATCTAGGAAGTGCCAACTTGAAGAAATCTATGAAGAAGATTCACCTCCTAGAGTTACAAAAGTTGTACCCATCCCTGAAGATGATACACCAGAAGACCATGACATGATAGAACCTCAAGAACCCCCCATTACAAATCTATCTAGAAAAAGAAGACCAGCATAGGCTAGAGACATTATTCAAGGAGCTGAAAAATATGGAGCTCCTGAAGGTTCCACTAGAGAAAGGAAGAAACCCAAGTTAGTATCCAACTATGTGGCCTTAATGTGTGATCTTGTGGATCATCAACCCACCAGCTATGAGGAGGCAGCTCAAGAAAAAGAGTGGGTAGAAGCTATGACAGAAGAGTACCAGTCAATAATGAAAAATGATGTTTGGGATATAGTTCCCAAACCAAAGGATAAAAGTGTGGTTTCTTCCAAATGGATATTCAAGATAAAACATGTTGCAGATGGTAGCATTGAAAAATATAAGGCAAGATTTGTAGCCAGAGGTTTCTCTCAAAAGGAGGGAATAGACTATGAAGAAACATTTGCACCAGTTGCTAGGTACACATCAATTAGAACTATCATGGCACTTGCATCTATGATGAAGTGGAAATTACACCAGATGGATGTTAAAACAGCTTTCCTGAATGGTGTCATTGAAGAAGAAGTGTACATAGAACAACCACAAGGATTTGAGGTTAAAGATAGAAGAACTCATGTATGCAAGCTGAAAAAGGATTTGTATGGATTGAAGCAAGCTCCCAGAGCTTGGTACGGAAGGATTGACAGTTTCTTAACAAGTATGGGCTTTACCAAGAGTAAAGCTGATCCAAATCTTTATCTCAAAATTATGGATGATGAACCTGTTATATTACTATTGTATGTAGATGATCTATTTCTAACAGGAAATGAGAACCAAATTATCGAATGTAAGAAGAAGCTTTCTTCAAAATTTGAAATGAAGAATCTAGGATTAATGCACTACTTCTTAGGTCTAGAAGTATGGCAAGAACCAAAAGGAATCTTTTTAAATCAAGGTAAGTATGCTCTGGAGATTTTGAAAATATTTGATATGTTGGAGTGTAAGGCCATGGCTACTCCCATGGACTCCAACTTGAAATTATTAGTTGATGACTCATCAGAATTAGTGGATGTAACTCTATATAGACAAACCATTGGGTCATTGATGTATTTGACAAATACCAGACCAGATATATGCTTTGTTGTAAATACCCTGAGTCAATATCTAGTAGAACCAAGGAAGGTTCACCTAATAGCTGCAAAGCATGTAATGAGGTATCTAAAAGGTACATTAGATTTTGGTCTTTACTACCTTGGAAATCATGAACTTAGATTACATGGTTACTCAGATTCCGATTGGGCAGGAAGTGTTTCAGACAGGAAGAGTACATCAGGTGGATGTTATGGACTTGGATCTGCCATGATCTCTTGGTTCAGCAAGAAACAATCCAGTGTGGCTCTGAGTACTGCTGAAGCAGAATATATAGCTGCCTGCTCTGCTAGCTGTGAAGCAGTATGGCTTCGGAAACTACTATCTGGAGTATTTGACTTAGAATTGGATCCCACTATGATTATGTCTGAGAATCAAAGTTGTATCAAGATGACAGAAAATCCTGTATTTCACGATAAGTCAAAACACATAGAGATCCGATACTTTTATATACGAGATATGGTGCAGAGAGGAGCTATTAAGCTCGAGTATGTGAGCACTGAGGATCAAATTGCTGATATTTTGACCAAACCTTTGTCTCGAGTGAAATTTGAATACTTCCGAGACAAACTTGGTGTGGTTCAAAAGGACCCTCCTCGAAAGGGGGAGTAGTGTAGTCACTAATGATGAGATTGCCTCATCGACAGCAAGGTCGATGATGTGGATACCTGTTTTAGATACTTAGACTTAGGACTCTTATACTTAGAATACTTACTTTCTCTTACTTGCTTCTACTTTACATGCCTTATTGATGTATTGATGAGGATACATGTTTTATTGATGTATTGATGAGAATACATGTTTTGATGATATCTGTATTGATAAGGATATAGATGGGGATTGTATCATCCCCGGACTTTGGTCCCTTGAATTGATCCGTAGACGTATGGTCTCCGAGAATGAAGTCCTTAGTGGACAGATGGGGATTGTATCATCCCCGGACTTTGGTCCCTTGAATTGATCCATAGACGTATGGTCTCCGAGAATGAAGTCCTTAGTGGACTGATGGGGATTGCATCATCCCGGAACCACTGGTTCAAAATGTACGTGGTGGGGATTGTATCATCCCCAGACTTTGGTCCCTTGAATTGATCCGTAGACGTATGGTATCCGAGAATGAAGTCCTTAGTGGACTGATGGGGATTGTATCATCCCCGGACTTTGGTCCCTTGAATTGATCCGTAGACGTATGGTCTCCGAGAATGAAGTCCTTAGTGGACAGATGGGGATTGTATCATCCCTGGACTTTGGTCCCTTGAATTGATCCGTAGACGTCTGGTCTCCGAGAATGAAGTCCTTAGTGGATTGATGGGGATTGCATCATCCCGGAACCACTAGTTCAAAATGTACGTGATGGGGATTGCATCATCCCGGAACCACTAGTTCAAAATGTACATGATGGGGATTGCATCATCCCGGAACCACTAGTTCAAAATGTACGTGATGGGGATTGCATCATCCCGGAACCACTAGTTCAAAATGTACGTGATGGGGATTGCATCATCCCGGAACCACTAGTTCAAAATGTACGTGATGGGGATTGCATCATCCCGGAACCACTCGTTCAAAAATTACGTGATGGGGATTGTATCATCCCCGGACTTCGGTCCCTGAATTGATCCGTAGACATATGTCTCCGAGAAAGTGGTCCTTAGATTTTGTCTAAGTTGACGAGTGGACTGTATTGTCCCTAGACATGTTATGGTGTCTTAAATGATGATGTGGATACTTGTATTGATGATATGTATACTTGTATTGGTATGAATACTTGTATTGATGATGTGTATACTTGTATTGGTATGAATACTTGTATTGATGATGTGTATACTTGTATTGGTATGGATACTTGTATTAATGATGTGCATACTTGTATTGATGACAATGCTAATGATCGTGTAATGACGATGTTGATGATCGTGAGATGTCGATGCGGATGACGATGTTGTTGATCGTATGATGATGATGCTGAAGATCGTGTGATGACGATGCTGATGATCATTTGATGACGATGCTGATGATCGTGTGATGACGATGCTGTTGATCGTATGATGACGATGCTGAAGATCGTGTGATGACGATGCTAATCATGTGATGATGATGCTGATGATCGTGTGATGACAATGCTGTTGATTGTATGATGACGATGCTGAAGATCGTGTGATGACAATGCTGATGATCGTATGATGATGATGCTGATGATCGTATGACAACGATGATGTTGATGTTCCAGTAATTGGTCAAGTTACTAAAGATGATGTATTAAAGAAAGCTTCCGATGATATACAGATGTATCATGTGTGATGTAGCTGATGACTCCTTGCTCCTGCAGATGTTGTTATAATATCCTTCTCGTTAAGGGGGAGTGTTGAATATTGTAACTTCTAAGAATATTATATTTGTACATTATTATTCCGGAGATGTTTTGTCCCTCCGAGGTGACTCTATTATGTATCCGAAGATGCTTATTCCTCCAATGGTTTGTGGTAACTAAGGTTATTAGACCCACCATGTGGGGGTCGGCCCTGAGTTTATATTTTAGGGGTTATTAGACTTCTCCAAGAGAGGTCGGCCCCATTAGGGATTTTGGTCAGTCGGGAACTAATATAAATAGAGGAGGAGAGCTCCTCATTTTACACACCTCCACAACTCAGAAAGTGGCGCACTTGTGTCTGGGAGATCTGCATGTAAGGTAGAGAAGAAGGACAAGTCTTGGAGCACATCTTGTATTTTTTGATCATCTTATTGAGGAAAGCTTTGCTGGGTTTTCTACCCCATGAGGGTTTCCCAGGGTAATTTCTGTGTCTATCTTGTGATTATGTTTCTTTCAGTGATCTTGCTAGTATATTTGGTTTAAACTTAACACTTACTGCACCATTCCTATAACCAATCACTTTTGATGATGGTGATCTGATTGGGGATACCTCGGAATAGTTATATGCAAATATTGGACTGTATACAAGGAGGTGAAGGGAGGAGGAAGGAGAGCACTATGGTAGTGCTAGTGGTGGTCATCCAAATGAATTTGATTATGAGATGTATAGGAGGATCATTAATCAGCTATGAGTTTCTTCTACATTTTTTTCCTTTGGAATTCCCATCCATTGTATCAACTTATATATTACTCAATACAATACATTATGATGACATCGAATGAGAAAATACAATTTATGGTTCTCTTATCACTAAAAACTGTCCTTGACAAATTTAGTCCCAAGGGGATCAAACGAACACCTATCCTAAACTGACAATATCACCTCACATAGTCCCATAGCATTGGGTTTTGGCCATTTGTAACTTAGGGCATGAATCTTTACATAATATTTGCATACAATCCACAATATCATCATTTTTTATTTCTTCTAGTATGGTAAAAAAGGATTCATTAGCAAAACACCCATTCACAATATGGACAACCTTAGGTCTAGGAGTAGGACTGAAAGCTACCATTTTTCAAAACAACTTACATGTTTATGGGTTCATCGTTGCTTGATTCAATAACTTTCAGTCCTCTAAGAAGACCATGCTTGATTACAAAAATACCCATGTGTTACCAATATTCAATGAGTTCATCCTTTTCCTTAAGAATATTTCAGTTTAAATTTTGAATAAGATTATACAAGTTTCACAACATTATATAAAATATTGTTTTTGAAGATTTGTGAACACTTATTAACCACCTCAAAGATCTTGGTTTTGAAAGTCATGAAAACTTTTAGAATTTTTCCATAATGGTTAATTATTTTTATTTTATATTATTATTGCTAAATATAAATATCTTACTAAATGTGAGTGTAATTCAATAACCGAGGTGATGAACCCAAACTGATGGGATGAGAGAGACTTTAGGGCCATGACGAAAAAGTTAGTTAGATGGTGTGATATGGGACTCAAGACCCAAAGGAGCAATAAAATACATCTCATAATTGCATGAATTTCTACTCCTAAGAAAGATAAAGTGATCCTCTTCCTCGTCCCTTGAATGCCTACATTTTGAGAAAGGGAATGTGGTACAAGTCACCTTATAAAAGGCGCTACACGTCATCTTTTAAGAGGCATTGTGCCTTGAGGTCCCATCTAAATTTTTTTCCCATGGTGCAGGTAGAACCAAACATGTATTTGTCAAATCTGTCTTCCTCGAGTGAGGGGAGTTTAGGAAGGCTAGAGGAAAGTGAGACATCTAGTAGGTCTACAAGAGTTTTATCAACTAGATGTCAAAAGATCAGAAGAAAATTCCATAAATGTGTGGAATTTTTTCTCGCAGAAGGGGGGTCATGTTCCTATGATGATGAGACAATAGGCGACATCGAGGTTCCCTTGAGGTACAAACATATAGTGAAACAATGGGTACCCAAGGATCTTCCTCAACTGAACATAGATTTTTGTGTGAACGAGAGGATATATCGAATTGCACCATAGTCATTAAATGGTTTGGGGTTGTTCTGCATGGATGGCATAAAGGTCGATTACGACAGATGTACAGAATTGATGGAGTATGTTGGACCCTGTTACAACTACAAAGATTGGATGCGCCTGGTCCAATATACATGAAGTATGCGTAGATATGGATTATGAGCAAACTATTTACAGTTGAAAGACAAAGATCAAAATAGAGGAGCAACGTTGTACATTGACGGAAGGCCAAAGGCCACAAGGAATATTGCGGGGTTTATAAACAGTACACAACCAGGGTCTACAATTAAGCAACCCAACTATGAATTTGAGGGGCATGAAGGAAGCCGTGTTTTTGTATGTGCTATTAAATCAATATCTGCAGGGGAAGAGTTGCTTATTAATTACAATTTGAATTGAGTAGATACAAACACGGTTACTATGGGAGTGGTACATCTAACAATTTACTCAACCTTTTATTAATGAATTTAACATCTTAAGTATTTTTCGTTAGTTTATTTCATTTAAATTTTCTATATTTACTTCGTAGGCTAGTGATCGGGGAAAATCCAGGCCAATAGATGGTTAGAGGAGTACAACTTCCTCGAGGGAGCAGGTATACATCTTTGTAATAGTAAAAATATAATAAGAAAAAATAGTTTTTTTGCTTTGTTTTTTCATTGGTATATTAGTTTGGTTTATATAATGTTATCTATATTTGATGCAGAACATTGATCGGGGAAGCCACCCGGTTGTTGATCAAATGACAACAGCCTCGAGGCAACAGGTAAACCTGATTGTAATTGTACAATTTAAATATGTCAAAATGTTTTCTTATTATATTAATGTTTCAGTGAGTATTTTGGTTTTGTTTAGGTAATTTTCTCAATGTTTTTGTTGCAGGCCGGTTCTGTAAGGGTCACAGTAGATCACATCAGAATTGCCTCAAGGAAACAGGTATACATCTTTGTAATAGTAAAAATATAATATGAAGAATAGTTTTTTTTTGCTGTGTTTTTTCATGAGTATATTCATTTGGTTTATATAATATTATATATATTTGAAGTAGAGTGTTGATTGGAGAAGCCACCCCGCTGTTGATCAGATGACAGTAGCCTTGGGAAAACAGGTAAACCTGATTGTAATTGTACAATTTAAATTATACGTCAAAATGTTTTGTTATTATATTCTTTCATTGAGTATTTTGGATTTGTTTAGGTGATTTGTTCTATGTTTTTTATTTAGGGTTATGTGAGGGGCACCTCCCTATTATCAGATCGGGGCAGGTCACCTATAACCATTGATCCGATGAGTGGATCACAATCCTCGAGGAAGCAGGTATAATTCATTGGAATTGTACCAATATAATATGTAGCATAATGTTTATTTTGTTATGTATTTTTCTTGTGCGTTGGTTTGATTATGATAATGTTTTATACTTTTTTTCTAGGGTCGGATAATTGGGGCAAGTCCCCAGCTGTGGATCAGACGACACCATCATCCAGGTATCAGGTAAACCTAGTTGTAATTTTAGGAATCTATCATGATAGATATGTTTTGTTGATATAATTTTAGGAATCTATCATGATAGAACTCAGTAGTGTTTTATATATTTTTGTTGCAAACCAATGAATCGTTGTATGAAACAGAATCACAGCAATCAATATATTTTGAAGTGCATGAGTTGTTCGTCAATGATGACATAATTGGTTCAGCTATAGACCCGGTTAAGGTGATAGAGAAGACCTTGAAAAAAATTAGTGCGGAAATCGTTTGTCTGCTATTCCAAATTCCGCAGACAGACGAGATTTTGGCCAGGATTGAAGTGTTGAAAAAGAGATCTCAAGCCTTGAATGTAAGTTGTGGAATCTTGAATCATAATATAAATTCATTTATAACTTTATAATTTTGACTTGTATATGATAGTGAACTTATAAAATGTGGTTTGTATTTACAAAATTTTATGGGACCACACACTAGTGGTCAAGGCGATGTTGGCCCCAGTGATGCTCGTGGAGAGACGTCACATCATGAGAAAACGACTCCACGTGCATCGACTCATTCACCATTGTTGTCGACTGAATAGTCAGCAACACGTTCCGCAACACCCCAGATGCCAGATTTCAGTGCACCGACCGCTAGTGACCGACGCACACCAGATCGTCCAGAAGAAGGGGTTGACACCGAGCCTCCTAGTATTGATATTGCCGAAGCTACATTTACAGGATCTTCCTGTGTCACTAGCACAGGAACAATCGAGGCAACATTTTTTGTGGACGAACATCTCGTTCCAATAAATATAGAAAAGATCCCAGGTAATTATACGTTGATCAAGTTAGTGTTTATAATTTAATTGTAATATACTGATAAAACATTTTTTTCAACTAATTATGATCATGGCATGATCATTTTGCAGGAAATGATGTTTTTTATAAACATCTGAATGATTTGTCCTTGGAGATCTTCGGGCCCACCATCTGCACAAGGTGGGATAGACAAATGAAAAATTTAAAAGATGAGCTCACTAATCGGTTGGTTGGCATGTTCGGCAACGAGACCTTTGATTGAGCCTTGGCCCTAAAAAGGCTGGACAACATATGAAGATTGTCTAAGACCAATATAGGGTTCACCTAGAAAGGAACCCTAGGTATGAGCGAACTTCGATGATTCCAGCAAGAGAGTGGAAATATCTAGTGGAAGATGGAAAGGAGATGGCTCTCAGAAAAGAAGGAAAGCTAACACCAGGCATAGGGAGGTATGCAATACTTTACACAATGTAATTCTAAACCTTATTATTATTGATTTTTATATCGAATTTGGAACATCTAACGTATTTCAACACTTGCATAGGCCGTCAGACACATCAAAGGCCACAAAGGAAAGACTGGAAAATATTGGTCAGCATAAGCTTGGGCCTGGTGGTTATTCGAATTTGGCGGCATGAATTGTAAGTTTCGAAAAACCAATAATGCATCCAAATAATAAATTGCAAATTATTTTTCCTTTTATTGCACCGCAAAATGTAAATTAACGACATTATGCAAATATGCACGCCGACCAATTCAAAGAAGTTCCCACTGAGGAAGACTTGAAGCTTGGCTTCCAACATGGCTTTGGAGCTATTGTTGAACGCTGAAAAAGCTTGTCTGGGCAAACAAAGTCTTCTGGTACTGATCCATCTGGTGCACAAGTATATAAAATCTATATAGTTTAATGAAGATTTATTACTTGTGCAATCTATTCGTTAAATAATTGACATAAAATATTGACTTTGTTCTGAGCAGGAAAGCAATGATCCCCTTAATGTCGAGGAGGGACAACAACAAATCAAAGATCATGCCTCGAATCCTAGTAATTTATTCATATGATACAATTTTATATATAGCATTGCAGATGGTGAACATTAATTGTACTTCTCCATATTTCAACTACAAAGCATTTAGAGGGTCACACTGTATAGGTTGAGCCTGGACAGAAATGTGAAGAACATGATGTGGCCACAAGTAAAAAAACACCTTTGTAATGTTTTTTTTAAATGAAATACTTGTCATTACAATAGCAAAATATATCGATGCAACATTTACACATTATTGCAGCAAATCCGAACCCCTTGCCGCAAAATCCACGTCGTGAGCACTCTAAGAGGCAGACATCACGACAAGTTGATGAAGCACCAAGAACTGGAGGACAAGTTCCAGAAGATGAGCTTCTTGCTAATTTTGTAAAGAGAAAAAAAAAACTAGAAAGAACTAGTGACTGAATAAATATTGAGTAATTATTTTTTATAATATAATGCCATGCACGATTTTTGGCCTAATGAATGAATGAATAGTTTAATGGTTTAATGATTCAATGTAGTAAATTGTTACCTTTATTGAATGTTAGATTTTATTGAATGAATGTGTTCCCTGAATGAATGAATGGTTTGTTGAATGTTATCTTTTATTGAATGAATGTGTTGAATGAATGAAACAATGGTTTAATGAATGTTAGCCTTTATTGAATGAATGGTAGATGTTTGTTTATGATGAAATATGCATGAATTTGCACGCAATTTTTTTTTCAAGTACATGCATTGGGTATGGGGAATTGAGAGTGATGTGAGGAGAGGGAGGGGCCATAAGAGATTCCACCTTCACATGGTTGGCCCTGTTCAGTAGATAATATTAAATTATTCTCAAAGGAGCTCAATGAGTGGCTACGGTGCTGCCTTTCTACAACCCACTCGCGTGTCATCTAAATTTTGACAATTTCTTGGAGCTTGTTGTGATGTTTGGTTGCTCCTCATAACCAATTTCAAGTTTCCACAGCTTCAAAGGCCGATTAAATGATGCACTGGAACCAATATCCTTACCCTTCTCTTTAATTTCCTTGGAATCTCCTTGAGAATATTTGAATGAGATAAGTCTCAAATCCTCTAGATCATTTGCATCCTCTCCATTATGTCCAATCTTCCTGCAATAGAGAAGATATCTCGTCTCTTTTTCCACTACTCATTTAATGATTATTCAGAATCAATATCAAAGGAATGGATGCTCTTGAAATTTACTAACCCATCAGCAGTAGGATTAGTTAATATGTTATTTTTCCACTTGTCAAATTATAAATATGATCCATAACATACTTCTCCATGGAATTTGTAGTAGACTCATTGTATGACAGCCCTTGATAAAGTTCTAGGGATTGTATTACCCTATCACCATGAACTTAAAAAGTCATAGTATTATCCCATTGGTCACACCTTTTTCCACATTCTCTTTAATCAATGCTAAGCATTGGGGGGAGTTGATTTCCAATTTGGGAGGTTTGTTGGTGGAAGCAGTAGTAGGTGGCCTAATTATCAGACCTGGGAAAATTCTAGGGACAATTTGGGAAAACTTGGGCATGACTCATCCTTGCTTTGACCTCCAAGTAGTTTCAAACAACAATTTCTCCACAATCTGGACATGAGCAACAACAAGGAACAACAACTAATTTATCCTTTGTGCATGAGATAGACCTAATATAGTAGAAATCCTAAGCATATCTTGAACTCTTAACAATAACAAAGGGTCTTTTCGGTATTTTTGTGCCCCATAACCTATTCACTTTGCATTTTGGGCATCAAAGTAGCATGAGAACAATGACGCAATTTCCCAAATATGTTTCAAGGCAGTCGTATATTTGCAAAGAATTAATTTGAAGATGGTTTATTTCTGTTTGGAAGACCCTATTTGATGTTGGAGGAGTCTTAGGCACCATTTAGAGGGTTCGCTCATTCATCTAATTCAACAATGGTTCGCTTAATGCCTAGGAAGAAAATGATCATCGTGACCTTAAATTGATCGATCTAGGATACCTTATTACTATCGTTGAACCAATCACTTCCAAAATATCCATAGAAGAATGTAAAATTCAAAATCCCTTCAACTTCTGAAACATGGAAACCATCCTTAAGGTATAACTAAATAAGTTTAGTTAAGGTTTGTGCCTCAACTTGTTTTTTAGTCTCCCTTCAAATGAAGTTGAAGTAGACATAGAGAACTCTACCCTATTGATTTCTTAGGACACCTCCAGCTCTTACCAAACCCAAATGGCCTCTAACTGCCCCATAGAAACTCAACTTGATCCAGTCATTCTTAGGAGGGGCCCAAGTTACAATATCGATTATTTAGGTACCTTGAATTTATTGTTCACTATAGAAAAATGAATTTTGAAACTTATTACTATGTGAATTTTGTTTTGATTTTTGTTTCCAATATGAAATATTATAAGATGAATATTATAAAGTTAACACTAGTTTGAGAAGAAAATGTAATAATTTATAAAACTATATTTAATACAATCATATAGTGTAGGTGTCACTTTTGTTGAATTTGTATAGTTGTTCATTTCCTATTGCAGGCATGATCATGGGAGCATCAACTTAGTCAGTGTGGTACAACTTAAGGGTCAACTAATTAAGGGTTAGTCATCCAACAAGAGATGTGCCAATTATTGACTATCATCTTGCACTTTTTTTCCAACCCATGTTAATGATGGGTATTACTGTTGCAGTGACTCTAACTGTGATATTTCGATAATGGTTGATAACAATGTTTATCATTTTCCTTTTCATAGGTATTGGGATAGAAATGGAGAAATTTTCATTTTAATGAGTCAAGGAAATATCTTATGCATTTGATCCACTTTACTAAATGTTTTGTTGTATATCATTGTGTGATTGCAATAGGGACTTCATCGAGGTCCTTTTTTAAGGGTACATAGAAATGTGGAAGAAAGAGACAAACATTAAGGTAATATTTAATGATAAGATTATTTATTTATTGATTTTTATTATTATCTAGTCTGTTAGTATGCTATAAAAACTCTTTTTTATTATATATTTTACCTTCTTCCTTTTGTTTACAGAATAAGGAGACCATACTGTCTACCCACGGTGAGATCTTACAATATAACAGTTTTAATTTTTAATTGGAAGGATGTGTATCATGATTATATATTATAAATTTGGTTTTGTTGATGGTCTTCCAGATGTGGATTATGAGGCTCATCCAAGTGATCATGAAGGAAGAAATGGAACATTAGTGAGTATGGAATTTGTTCTTTTTATATGTGCTAGTTTTAACTGGTTAAAAAAAGGTATGCAGTTGTATTTTAGGTCAAGGAGAAGACAATGTCATGTGCAATTAGTAGCATCTTACAAATTTTTTGTAGTTTCCACCATACAGTTTAACTCATCCTTTCAACCTTGTCTATATGATGAATCATATACTACTTGAAAACAAGAACCTACTACTATTATACCTTGTGCATATCAAAATAATACGTGTTCTTAATCGAGTAAATAAGAAAACATCAAATAGTATTGCACTATGCAAAACTCCAGTTCTCAACCAAGGAAGTCATGTTTCCCAATTCAATATAGTTGGAACACTTCCTAAGAAGTGACTTAGTATATATAAATGAAAACATGACCTTGACAACATAAAACACAAAATCTTAATGAGTGAAGCACAAGCAAAACAAGATGATGTGTACCTTAGAATTGGATATGTGTACCTTACATTTGGATGATACATGCATGGCTAAGTGCCTTGTGAGGTTCAAAGAATAATTGTTGGAAGGGAACGTCTGAAAATCCCAACAAGTGTTTTTCAAGTTGTTGGGCCATAATCTTCGATGCCACTTAAAGAAAAAGAAGGTGTTGTAGGGCACAACATTCTATAGGGAGGAGGAGACATAGTATCATCTATCCTCCATAAACTTGGAACATAAGACACTTAAGGCACATAATACAAGGAAACATGAAACATAGGGTAATGACACTTGGAATTCCAATAAAATATTATATTGTATGACTCTCCCCTACTTCCCATGTCGGTGGTTTCCTTGGGGATGATTAGTTGTAAGTAAGAATATAGTGACGGATCATTGAGTAGTCAAAATAGGCCATGAATAAAGCCTCTTTTATGCCTTGGTGGGAATCAATCTACTAGTTGCATAGTAGATGAATTGGGGACTCAATATGGTCAACCATGGTAAAAATTTATCAACAATGGTCAACTATGTTCAACCATGGTCAATATAGTCAATGAGAATGAAGGGTGAAAGGCTTGACTATGATTATTGTGTTAGGAGACTTGTCGGTCATAGTAATAGTGAGCCATGTGATTAAAAATGGATTAATGGATAAGTGATTATTACA
Organism: Larix kaempferi; assembly: GCA_027924585.1. Taxonomy (NCBI): domain Eukaryota; kingdom Viridiplantae; phylum Streptophyta; class Pinopsida; order Pinales; family Pinaceae; genus Larix; species Larix kaempferi. The sequence continues at coordinate 4,458,041 of BSBM01000764.1, read as the reverse complement.
TCAATGAATTAGAAGGATAGCGGTTAGTGGGTCAATGTTGATAATATGGTCAAACATGATGAATATGGTTTACATAGCCAATATGGCCAACCATGGTCAACATGTTCAATGGTGATCAACCATTATCAATGAGGGTCAACATGTTCAATGGTGATCAACCATTATCAATGAGGGTTAATATATTTAATGATGGTTGAGGGTTCATAAGTTACTAGGATTAATGGACCAAGGGATTAGTGGTTTAGTTGGTGGTTCAAGGGTAGGTGGTATCTAGTTGTGTCATTGGACATATATTGTTGACTAATAGTGTCAACTTGAAAGGCTACAATAATAAAGTATCGAAATCCATAATTCACTTTAATTATCGACCAAGCATGTGGAAACTTTATAGATGTTGTGCACTTTGTATGCAAAACACAAGGATTTAATGCACTAAGAAACAAGTTGCCAACTACTTATGTGTTGATAGAAGAAATCAACTTGGCCCTATTCAACTTGGCTCTTCTATCATGAGTCATAAATATAGTGAATTAATCTTGATCCTTCACTAGAATATCCTAAATAGCTCTATAAGTCAAATCCATGAATTCTATAAATTTGTCTACCTAACTGACTCTTACTCAGGTGCAACTGATTCTAGAGATATATTGCTAACTTATCCTACTATACCTAATCCAGGATCCATATGAGATTTGGAATTTAAAACTATCTAAGTTAATTATTGTCTCTTGGATTGAAAACTTATCTAATCATCTTCATAAATTGAGATGACACTATCCCACAATCATCTCCCTTCATTGATAGATCAATGTTACTTCTACTTTTTATAGGTAAAGTGGTTACATGGAATTGAACCTCTTCTTGGTGGAAAATACATGAAGTCAATTCCCACGATTAATAAACTAAACACTATACCATACCATAGGCTTTAACAATATAATAAGTTTTTTTTTTTAAAATAAAAACCATTGTCGGATGTTCGACGGTCACTCCCAAACAATCTGACGCCTTTGCCATACCATCGACGGCTAAAGGAATCGGATATTGGACTTTTAACAATGCGAAGGACGTCAGATATCCGACATCCCCTAACAAACAATCTGATGCATTTGCCATACCAACGACGGCTTAAGGCATCGTATATCAGGCTTTTAACAATGTGAAGGTCATAGGATATCCGACTTCCCCTGAGGGAAAATCCGACGCCTTTTCTATACCACCGATGGCTAAAGGAGTCGGTATTTGATGTCAACGACGTCGGGTCTCCGACGGGATGGTAAAATAACCGTTGTCGGTTATCCGATCACTTATAAAGAGATACCAATCGGATATTCGACGGGAATGGTAAAAGAATAGTTGTCGGATATCCGACCTCTTATAAAGAGGTACCGGTCGGATATCCAATGAGAATGGTAAACGAAAAGATGTCAAATATCCGACTAGAGGATGTCGGATATCCGACATCCTATTTTAATGTCTGATATCCGCCGACATGCAACCGACGTTAAAAAAAGATGGTGCTTGTTGGATGGGCGATGGCATGATGTCGAAAATCAGACATCTAAGCCATCATATTTTGGGTTCAAAAAACCTAGTGTCATTGGCATAGCCCTGCTGAACAGACTACAACCAATTTGGAACAGGCATAGAAATAGCTGAAAGAGAAACTTGGTCATCAAATGTGCGAGAAAGAGCATCCGCCACAAGATTGTCCTTACCCTTCTTGTAAGTGATCTCATATTCATAACCCATGAGTCTGCTAACCCATTTTTGTTGTATTGGGGAGGAGACCCGTTGCTCCAGGAAATATTTCAGACTTTGCTGATCAGTCTTGATGCATAAATGATTCCCTAATAGGTATGACTTCCACTTTTGTACTGCATGTAAAAAATCCATCATTTCCTTCTCATATGTAGATGATACTAAATTCTTACCAGAAAGGGATTTGCTGGTGAACGCAATGGGATGTTCATCTTGAAGGAGAACAATAGCAAGTCCATTGTCACAAACATCACTCTCAATAATGAAGGGCTTGGAAAAATAGGGCATAGCTAGAATAGGTGTAGTACACATAGCTTGTTTTAGTTTGTCAAATGCACACTTAGTAGCATGTGTCCATGTAAAAGCATCCTTTTTCAATAGAGTGGTTAATGGAGCTACAAGCTTCTCGTAATCCTTGACAAACTTGTGGTAGTAGCCAGTCAATCCCCAAAAAACCACGAAGGCTCTTGAGTGTTTGAGGATGCAGCCAATTTTTCATGGCATCTATTTTGGAAGGATCCATGCGAACCCCTTGTGTTGAAATAATATGCCCAGGATACTCTACTTCCTCATGTCCAAAAACACATTTAGATTGTTTGGCATGGAGATGATGACCAGAGAAGAGTTGCAGTACAAGATCCAGAGGTTGGAGATGCTCAGCCCATGTTTTACTATAGATGAGGATATCATCAAAGAAGACACGGATGAATTTATGCAAGTAGGGCTAGAATATTTTATTCATCAATGCCTGGAATGTGGAAGGAGCATTAGTGAGGCCAAAGGGCATGACCAAAAACTCATAGTGGCCATCATGTGTGTGGAAAGTTATTTCAGGGATATCATCCTCATGAACTTGAATTTGGGATAGGATCCTCAGGAAGGAAATATGCATAATGGAAGTGTAGGGGTTCCAGTGAATTTTCAAGGGAAATGGAGCTAAAGCAAAGAAGATATGGAAAAATAAACATAAATTTGTACCTTTTTTTTTCGGAATTGATCTGCAACGGATCTGGACAGATGTAATCTTCTATTTATTAGCTTGAAATAGATATGGACCCCAGGTATGCTCGGCTTCCTAAAGGTTCAAGGGATTCACTTGACTACCAATGATATCTAATAACTTGCGTCTTGGGGCAATACCCCTCACTCCACGGTTCAAGCAAAACTGATAAATGCTTTTCCACAAATGACGACTCTTGGTTTACCTCACGAGTGGGGACTAGTCAATCAGGTAGGGGTCATTTCCCTTTTCACAAGCAGGTCCTCTCAATGGGCTAGCTACTTCGGGGTTCCTGTGGTACTCCTCACATTGATTTTTAGGGCTATGCCCAAGTACTTCCCACAATTAAACGGATAGGGATTATTCCTCGATCCGAACCTGCAATTGAAAGGAACAATACAGATGCAAAGGAAAAGAACTACTGCAATAATCATAGCACCTGGATGCCACTGCAGAAAAAAAAAAAATTGGCAGAAATTCCACCCAACAAGCCCAAGAAATTGCTCTGATACCAGATGTGGGGAACCTCCAGCAATTAAATGATGAAAACGCACGATATATCAGAAATAGCAGAACACGGAAGGGATTTATTTATCGCAGGCCACTTCGAGGGGGAAACCTCCTTTGAGCAAGCTCAATATAAATAACTCATGGATGCCTTCATTGGCCTCAACACGTGCTTATATACTAAGTCTAAGATAAACAAATATTACTCCCCATGAATGTGGGATAATACAATATACTCACGGGACAACTTACAAAGCATATGCATCCAACAACAATATAATAACAATGTGGGATAATACAATATACTCACAGGACGACTTACAAAGCATATGTGTCCAACAACAATATACTAACAAAGTAAAGAGAAGGGTTGACACGAGTTCCTAACATTTCTTCAGTAGAGTGCCAACAGAGGCAACATAGGCAACATATGTGATAGAGATAAATGGGGTAAAGGCCATCAGCCTCCATGGCAAGGAGGAATAATTAAAAGGGTGAGATTTTCAATTCACTTTGATGTTGATTCAGATGAGTTCAACCAACTTCTCCAAACTAACTTGTTGAACTTGGATGGCTAAGGAAACATCCCAGCTACCAGACCTTATGTCATACCTCCCACTCATTCTCATCAAGGAATCCTTGGTACTCTTGTGCCTTCACATGTGTCCACACATCCTGAGCCTCAAAATAATGATGGATGGAACCAAATTGTGCCTAATCAACCATCTGATATTCGTGGATGGCCCACTTTATCCTTTCCTTTGCCTCCTCATCCACCACATAACAAGCATACACAAGAATTAGTTTCAGCAACCTCTCAACCTCAACCTATGCAGCTAAATATTGAGCCTAAAGCCTCACCCAATCCATCACTCAACACCAAAGGAAAAAGGCCCACACATTCTATCGAGCCCAATTCTTTTGAAGCTTCCTCCCATTCAATTAGATCTCACCCTTTCGTGCCATACGTTAATTTGAGAGCTAAAGACACCACCCCAGGTGATGTACAGTCAGCTAATCAAAGGGAAGAATCAGTGGAACAAAAGGGGAAGTCAAGCAAAAGGTGTACTTCACTAGGAAGTGGACAAAGACCAACTGCTTCTCACAAGGCATTTGGGTTTTGATGCAGTTCATGATGTTTTTATTTAGTATGTTTGGACTTGTGGATATATTTTGACTATGCTTGAGGGATGAATAATTTTGGACATGATAGTTTTCATTTTTGACTTATTTGGAAGCATGATGGTTATGATGAAATATTTTTATTATATCTCATGTTTATAATTTATGATGGATGTTTGACTTTTCATATGTTTCATTCTTTGGAAAGACTAGGTGGATGTTGGGAAATCATAAAGGATCAAAGGGGGTCCCACCTACTATTATATAGTATGTTCCTATTATCAAACTTTATTTAAATATTGCCTTATTTTATTAATATAACCTAACTAAAAGGTAGTTTGCAACTACCTTAACTTATTTGCAAAGGATAAAAATGGAGGCACAAAGAGAAAGAAGTCAAGAGAGAAAAGAGAGGAAGATAACTTTGATAAAAGGTATTCTCTTATACAAAGTGATATTTCTTCTCCTATTCATTCATTTCTAAGTTATCATAGAGCTAAGGTTTTCTTGTTGAAAGCGGGAATAGTGTTGAAGGTGGCAAAAGGGATCAAAGTACATCATCTCTATTTACGCCTTGAAGGTTGTTGACATGTTTTGGCAGTTTGTTTGATTTTATTAATTTTTGAATTGATTTTTAGTGCTAATAAAAATTATTTTTGCAAAATTCAATATTGTGGCATGTTTAACGCATGACTAGTCCAACAAAGTCTTCTTTGATTTATTCTTTTGTAAACCAGAAATCTTAGTGTGATGCATCATTCCACCTTTGATTTCTAGGCATTGTTCTGGTCCCTACCCTCACAGGGGTATGAAAAGAAAATTTCAGTTGTAAATCAGAATGAAATCAATAAAAATCTATTGATGTTTATGTCTCATTTTGGTTTAATTTTGGATCTATTATTGACTCTTTTCTCTATTTTTATTTAGTTATTTTTCTTAATATATTTATAACAGTACATAATATTTCATAATTCTTTTCAATATAAATAACTTTTACATAAAAAAAAATCCTTGGACAATTTTCTTTTATTATACAGTTAGGCTTTAAATCAGGGTAACGATCATGCCTATTCTGCATTAGCTTGGAAGAATTCGAAAATATAGCTATAATTTCTGCTATCCTTTCCATCAAAATTTATCTGGCAACCACACTGGGGAAGGTTCAACTTTCCTAGTTATTTGTATCCTTGTTGTATTTTTGTATATATTTTCTCCCACATTTTCATATTTTCATGATTTTTCCTAAACGTGTGCAACCTAATATTAGAGTTGGTTTGTGAAATCAAACCATTATAACTTCTTGTTTATTTGATCTTATGCTTGATACCGATCGAACTCTCAAGAACTTGAAAATTCTTGGGAAGTAATTTGTTAGGAAATTGATGGTGAAGATCAAAGAGAAAGGGATACTAAGCAGGCCATAAATACACAACTTGCACAATAAATTTCCATGTCCAATAGGCAATGGCACTCTCGTTGAAATACAAGTGAGACTCTCGAGTTTTCAGAAATAGGTAGAAGAAAAGAAGTGCTTCAATTTTTGCAATGCAAACTTAGAAGGACACTTTCATATTCCTCATCTTCAACAAAAACTTTTAAAGCTTCATTTCCTTTTACTCAATTTAATATGACTTCCTCTTGAAGTAGTAGTGGTACTATGGGTTCCACTTCCTCCTCATCTCAAATTGGGCGTATGTACAGTGATTGTAATCTTACTATATCTACAACAAACCTAGTCAAAGTGGTTAGACAATTTGGTATATTTAAGTTTGAAGAAGATTTAAATACCACCTTCTGGCATATATCTTCTCCTTTAAATATTCCTCCTGCCATAGCTCCTTTACCAAAATTTAAGGATCATTTTCCCAAATTTTCAGGAAATGGCACTATATTAGTCAATGAACATTTAATTGCCTTTTCCAATGCATGCCATAACATAGGTGAAAATGATGCAAATATGTGTATGCGCTTATTTGTTAATTCTTTAGAAGGTAAAACCGCATCAAATTTCTTTGACTTGCCTCTAAAAATATTTTCTACTTGGGCTGAACTGTCATACTGGTTCAAATAAACCTATGGACGGCCTCATAGTCCTATCAATAAACTCAAGGAATATAATGATCGTTTTTATAATAAAGGTGAAATAGTTAAATCTTTTAATTTGCATTTCACCAAATTTTACAATTAAATTCCTAAGTTGATAAGACCTCATAATCAAGCTACCTCAATGCATTATTACAATACCTTACCTTCTCATTTTAAGTAGATGCTTGAAGAAAAGAATGCCAATAACTTAGATTCAACCTTATAAACTTGTCTAGAATTTGAAGAATAATTGGCCAGAACCAAGATTCCTAATGAGTACTATGTCAGGCAAAATGACATAGTCACTGTCCTCCAGTTGGTTCAAGATATGTGCAATCACATGATTACTTTCGAGAGAAAAGGAATAATATCTACCTCTAACCCTACCAAGACTTATAATGAACGCTCTTATCAAATAATAATAGTTTTCATCCTAGAACTAACTTATCTAGAGCTTGGTGTAACTTTTGCGAAGTGAGTCACGATGAAGAAACTTGTGAAATTAAGAAGAGTGCTAGGGATAAAATTTTCAGCAAGAAAACTTACTCAAATGTAGCCACTCTAGATTGGAGCCCTGAGGAAGATTACATGTGGGTTAATACAAGAAATAAATTGTACAATAACAAGGGTAAGGAAGGGCCTTCCAAGGATCCTCCTACTCAAAATACATCCTTTCAGTAGCCAAATCAGCAGGATGTCATTAATGATCAAAACCAAGTCAATCAAGACTCTTCTTCCTCTTCTTCAAAATATAATATTTTAAAACAACTAGCAGCTATAAAATCTAAAGCTACATTACTTGATATCGTCGTTATCCCGAAACAACAAATGCATCTCAAAAATTTTATGGAAGGAAGAACTCCTACCATGGCTAGTCTGTCTGAAGGATAGAGTGAATAAAAATTGCATGTAAATAAACTAACTGTATATAATCCTATAGGTAGTCTTAGGTAGTCTTGGGGGAGGGGGACATAGCTCGGGTGACCTGGTGGGGATGACTGCAGCGGTGGATTCTTGGAGAAGGGATACTGATACAAGACATCAGGGGGAATCCAAGGATGACTCATCATAGAAACTCTGAAAAAAGGCGACCATATTGGGGATGCCTCCATAATAAGAGACTATATGTGATATGCAAGGGCACCGAAAGTCATCGTTTGGGCCTTCTTCAATTTTTTAATGATCTTAAAGAAGGGATATAAGGGTTCTCAATAATGTAATCTGTAATGTACCAACAAAGGATGATGATACACTAACTCTAACTCCTACCAGACTCAGCTAAAAACAATGAATTCATATGGCTAGTTTTACTGGAGGTAGGAAAGATCAAGCATTATGGATGGGAGGAGGACTATTATGGATGATAATACGTTTACACAAATCACTCGGACCATTGATGGTTTGAAATCAGCAAGGATGAAGTCTACTACAATGCTCCTGCGCACCCCAGCATATGCAAACTAGTATATCACCATTCATTGATTGGAAGCTATGGGTGAAGGATTCTGAATTTAGGAGGATAAATAAAATCAATTTATAGTTAATACAGATTCAGGTTGAATTCCATAAAGTTAGAGAAAGTTCTGAAGAAGTCTCACAAAAATATGACAAAAATTGCTTAATAGGATTGCACAACTAGTGAGAATTCAGGACTCCCAAACAATCAATAAAGGCTCACAAAATTCTAATTTGAAACTTGGAATATTACATATGACATATTAAGAAACTCCAGAAATAAGAATGAATTCATTTGGATCAAGACTCATTCATTTATTAAATGCATAATGAAAAGTAGTCAAATTCTAGGCAAATCTAGAAGGGGTGGAGAAAAATTAGAATATATCATACTTTTGCAATATTAAATGTTATGACTGATATCAGAGATTTATAATGACTGTAATTACATCAGATATTAGCCAAGAGGATTCTCAAAATATTACAAAAACTCCTCTCCTCTTCAACACAACAATCTAGCACTGGAAATCAACAAGAAGCTCTGAGATTCGAACCATGGAATTCATGAGGATTTATGAAATTCGACCCAACCTTGGATCATCTATACGACCTGAAATAAAACTCAATGATAATGGGTGAATACCATCATCCTCTCACAAGAAGAAGAGGCACATCACCCAGCTTAGACTAGGGGCACATCTCCCAAGTCTGTGAGGCACAATTGCTCTCATACCAATACTCAAACTAACAAAATATGTGAAGGGGGTGCACACTGGTTTATTTATAGAGAGAGGATGACTTGAGGAGAAATTCTCCTTAGCTAATGCGCCCTCCATGAGTGGATAAGGAAAGCTAGCTTTCCTACCTTTTTCCTTTTATGTTTGCTTTTCCACTTTCTGCTTTAGCTTTTTCTGTTTTTTCTAGCTTTTCTGATTTATCCTGCTTTCTGCTTTATGTTGTTTTCCTGAATTTTTTTTTCTTTTCTGATTTGCTCCATCTTTCTTTCCTTTTTCTTGATTTTCTAGTTTTAGGTGCTTTCTCCTTAACTTCTTCTTCAAGTCATCTCCAAGTCAACCTCATCCACTAATGCACCCTAGTGGAGCATTATCCTCATTTATTTATCATAAAATTATTAAATGCATACAAAATAAACATTCCAAGTGCATAATAAAATTTGGATAAAATTTAATTCACACTCTTAATTAATTAAATGCCTGGAATTCAAAATTAACCCCATGATAATGAAGTTGTCTCCTAAACCCAAGGGATTGGTTGGGTTAGGAACTTGATCCAATGTTCACTGTTGAGGGGACATGACAGTCCTCCCCACCCAATATTGCTTGTCCTCAAGCAATTTCAAACTGGGATGATGTAAGATGTGTTCTCCTTCCCAAGTAGCATCCCCACTAGGCAGTCCTTCCCATTACACCAAAAATTCCTTAAGGATTTTGATCCTTAGCTTCTTCTCTCGGACCTCCAAAATATTCTCAGGGATCAGCACCACATGTCCTTCATCATCAAGGGGTGGAAAATCTTGTGAAACCTTGACTTGCTGCCATATTGCCTTCTTCAAATAGGACACGTGGAAAACATTGTGAATATGGTTACCCGGAGGCAACTCTAGCTCATAAGCCACTTCCCCAATATTTCTCAAAACTTGGTAGGGGGACATATAATCTTGTCTGCAACTTCTCAGCCCCCTTAGAATTCAGTGATGATTGTTTATAGGGATGCAACCTCAAATATACCAGATCTCCTACTTGGAAAACTCGCTCAACTCTATGCTTGTCTGCATGCACTTTTTGCTTGTTCTATGCTACCTGCGAGTTGTCCTTGAGAGTTATGAGTATGTCTTGACTCTCTTGAATCCAATCCTTTGCCTTCTGTGTCTTACAGTCACCAAATATCAGATTATCAAAAGTGAGTGCATCATATCCATATAGAGCTTTGAAGGGAGACATACCAATCGAGAGGTGAAAAGTAGTGTTGTAACAAAACTCTCCCAAATGGAGCCAAGTAGTCCATGACTTTGTTGGCCTATGACATAGTTTCTTAAGTACCCTTCCAGCCATTGGTTCACTCTTTCTATTTGGCCATCAGTCTGTGGATGGTAGTTGGTCCTCATGTCTAGACTTGTCCCCACTAACTTGAACAATTCTTGCCAAAAATTGCTTGTAAACTTGCTATCTCTGTCACTGATGATGGACTTGGGTATGCCATAATTCAAATTTTTTAAATTTGGGAGAGCTGGGGAAATTTATATAAGCAAATTTGTTCAATTAATGTGACTTCCACTTGGCATAATGCGATAAGCCGGGGTGATATGGAAGTAGGCGAGAATTTAAACATTTTAACAATTGTGGATGGTAGTTGGTGCTCATGTCCAAACTTGTCCCCACTAACTTGAACAATTCTTGCCAAAAATTGCTTGTAAACTTGCTATCTCTGTCACTGATGATGGACTTGGGTATGCCATAATTCAAATTTTTAAAATTTGGGAGAGCTGGGGCAATTTATATAAGCAAATTTGTGTAATTAATGTGACTTCCACTTGGCATAATGCGATAAGCCGGGGTGATATGGAAGTAGGCGAGAATTTAAACATTTTAACCATTATGGAGCGAAGACACGTGACAATAAGCTATTGGTAAATGACCTGTCAGGTTGGCGATTTAGGATGCGAACAATAAGAGCGGTTAATGGTTTCAGGATCAGCTCTGGGATGGACTTTATAAACTGATTTTGCAAGCATGAAGCCTTGTGGTGAAGACACATGTCCATAGCGGTTTTCTTTCAGTATCATATGCCTTTGGATAACGCATGAGCACTTTCACCAACCTTAATGCTTCTTGATAGTTGATCTACTAGTTTTAAGATCTGCTTGTGTGTTGAGCATCACACAACTCTGACAATGTCATGTCATTCCCCAATGTCCCATCATGTCACATCATCGAACCATGAGTGCCCTGCAAGGTTGATTAGATAGCCTGGAAATCCTTACAACTTTGAGCTCCCAAATGAGTGGTTTGGTTGTTTCAGGATCAAGCGAGCGACAATCTTTATAAACCATTTTTTTAACCCTGAACTCATAAGGTAACACCACATGTCTTAATTGGTTTTCCTTCAGGATTGGGTCTACAAAAATAAAACTCAAGCATGTTCGTGAGCATGAAAAGAGTGGCACCATTGATTTCAATGAGGAAAATTGCGGCCGTTAGAACTTGTATGCCTACTATTTATCGAGGATAAGCTTAACCTCATATTCTTTTGAGATGCCATCGCTCCACTAGGATGATCTTTTATGATGAATCGTCTTCACCCTCTTTCTATTGTATCCTACCTGACCATTATCTCTCTCTTGAGTTGGACCGCCTTTGAAAACATCATTCTACCAGTATGAAAACTTCATCATGCATCACATAACAAGACCATGCACCCGTCTTTATCGCTATCATAAGTTGAGTAAATGATGGTACCAACATTGTCTCCAACATGGATGGTCTCTTCCTCTAGGAGAGGTTGAGAACTGTAGAATTGTGCCTTAGTCCATTGGGTTGTGGAGTTTAATCGGCTCTGGTGGCTCCTTCTTTGTCTTTTCTTTTTCACAATTTTTCATAAAAATATTAAACTAAAACTATTACAAGAATTGAAACTAAAGTAGAATGCTATTTGAAAGAAAAATGTTGAGAGATACTATTTTACATATTGGTACAATTTTCAAAAGAAATCAGCAATGAAAGAAACATTTCAGGAACTTACCATTTACAGGGTTTCCCAACAAGTCACCATCAATATGTGTCGATTCATGTGTTGTTGTCTTGTACTGCTATAATTTTGAAGGAAACAATCCAAAGATTACCGAATTTCCTATACTTTGAATTTTCTTCTCTCCTAGCATCCCATTTCAAGACCAGGTCTCCTGAAAATCTATGACTATGGATTTTATGTCAAAGGCAACTTTCATTCTACCCCAATGGAGTTTAGTTATGCCATCAAGCTGCTCTTTGACTTGTTGTACCTCTATTAACTGGTGAATCCTTCTTTCCATATCGTTTGGCTCCTCCTCCTCTGGTTGCAATAATTTCATGACTAGTAGGACAAGTTGGATAGAGGAATGCATCCTTACCATAGACTAGTTGGAATGGAGAAGCACCTATGGGTCTCTTGTCATTGATCCTGTCAACCCATAATGCATACTTGAGATGTGAATCCCAAGCCTTTTTATTTTGATCAAGCATCTTCTCGATAATGGTAATTAAACTTTTGTTTGAGGATTCTGCCAATCCATTTCCTTGAGGATAATAAGTCGTTGAGTGAACCAACTCAATGTTGTAAGCTTGGCAAAAACTCATAATTTCAGCGGACTTAAAAGCCTGTGCATTATCTGTGATCACCTTTCTAGGGAAACCAAATCTTGACAAAATTTTCTCTTTTGAAAATTTTATGATAATAGTATCATTTGCATTTCTAGTTGGTATAGCCTCCACCCACTTCGTGAAGTAATTAGTAGCAATGAGAATCCATTTATGATGACCACTAGAGTTTGGAGTAATCTCACCAATGAAATCCATTCCCCATTGTTGGAATGGTGCCTCAACCTTGATGTGTTTGAGTGGTAGGGGTAGAAGCTTCTAATTTCCTGCAAACATTTGACATACCATACAAGCCCTGATAATTTTGTTAGCATCAACAAATAGAGTGGGCCAATGATAACCTGCTCTAAGAACTCTGTATGAAGTAGATCTCCATGCATGATGTCCTACACATATGCCTTTATGGAACTCCATTATTAAGCTTCAGTTTCTTCTTCAACCACGCAATTAAGGAGAATCCCAAGAGGGTCCTTCCAAAACAAATAGCCATCAAGGTTTAAATATTTAACAACTTTGAGCTTGAAATATCTCATCTTATCCTTATCAAAATGTGGAGGGCAAGCTAGATTTTGTAGAAAATAGACAATATCTTTATATCACTTAGATTGGACAAATTTAGCAGAAATACCTAGTGATAGGTTTTGATGATTACCTTCCTTAGTGTCATTTGGTAGTTGTTCTATCATATTGATATCAAAATCCTAACAATTGGACTCATCCAAAATCTTAGCTAAACATTGGCCTTTCACCAACTTAGTTGGATTTATCTCCAAATCATATTATTGTATTTTTTAGATCCATTTTCCTCTTCTTCCTTCACTATCTAGTTGACAGAGGATGTCCTTGAGTGTACTACCTGGAACATAAGTAATAAATTTTGAGTGAAAAGTATAATCTTTGAATGATTAAGGGACTTGACCAATGCATAAGCCTATTTCTCCATGGTACTGTATTTTAGTTATGCGTCTCTCAGTGCTCTACTGAAAAATGCAATGGGTTGTTCTTGACCTGCATTATTCTTCTGCAAAAGGACAACTATAATAGTTATTTCAAAAGCAAAAGAAAAGATAAAAAAATCTTGAGTATAGTATGGACTATTAATTAGGATAGGTGATTGATCCAGAGCAACCTTGATTTGCTTAAAAGAATCTCTTGCTTCAGTAGTCCATTTAATCTCAACTTATTTTCTTAACATATATGTGATCTTCTTTAGCATTTCTGCAAAGTTAGGAATGAATCTTCTAAGGAAATTGATCTTTCCAATAAATGATTGCACTTGTTTCTTGTTTCTTTGGAAACAATATGGCCCAACAACTTTCCCTCTTTCATAGCAAAGAAATATTTTTTGGGGTTTAATGACAAACCAAACTTCCTACATTTTATGAAAGTCTGTTGAAGATGTTTCAAGTGATCCTCATCATATTTTGAGAATATGGTCATATCATTAAGGTATATAAAAATGAACTTGTCTTTATCTCTCCGACAAATGCAATATCTATGGCCCTCTGGAAATTTGCTCCAACATTTATCAGGACAAATGGCATCTTATCGTACATGAATGTACCTCAAGGTATAGTGAAAGTTGTTTTATCCCTATCATCAAGGTGCATGGTTATCTGGTTATAGCTAAAAAATCCATCCATCATGGAGATTATGGTTGATCCTACCACTCTATGAATAATATGGTCCATCTTGGGCAATGGGTAATTATCTTTCAAGGAACACTTATTTAGGTTTTTGAAATCTACATAGAAGCGAATTTCCCTGTTCTTTTTTCTTATAGGTACAAGATTAGAAACTCATTTTGAGTATCTGAGGGGATTAATAATTTTAGCATCTAGTAGTTTCCTAACCTCTTTTTCAATGATGGGAAGCAATATATGATTAAACTGCCTCAACTTCTACTTCACTGGCTCAGCATATGGTTTGAGAGGAATTCTATGTTGCATAGCAACAGTATCATAAGTTTTCAAATCTTCATACTTTCAAGAAAAAACATCCAGATACTCTTTGAAAAGGGACACAACTTTGTTTTTGTTCAAATGTCAAGGACTTAGAAAGCTTAATATACAACAAATCCTCCTAGGTGCCAAGATTAAATTCTTCTACGTCTTTTGTCTTTGGATGGATAGTTGGTTTGATAGGAACGCCATTTTTATCAAACAACCGCTCCAAAGGAACCATACCTTTTGGGATGAATGTGTTCTTCAACTGAATTATCTTGTGACTACAAATTTGATGTACCATTTCTAGGACAACTACACCATTGACGTTTCCTATGCAATATGTATGTTAAGCATAAGTACATCTAGTGACCAAAACAAGGAATGATAAACATTTTGTAAATTCAACATGAGAAACACAAGTTGGGGAGAATAGGCCAAGTTTATATCAATACATACTTAAAGCATGTTCCTCTATTCTCTCCAGCAGTTCATATGGAGAATTCGAATGTTCCTCTATCTCCGAGGATCCTGACACCCTTCAATTATCTTGATTGGAGGGATGATATGCAGATGGTATTGCACAAAAAGTCACTATACAAGGTCACAATGGGCAAGGAGATCGAACCTCAAGCAGTTATTGTGAAGGCCAAGTATCTGAATAGATTGGATGAAGCATTTAGTTTCATGTGTATTCATATTTCCAGAGATCTACTCTTCCACCTTGATGGATTGAAGACTCCAAGAGAGGTTTGGTTGAAGCTAGAGACCCTCTTCGACAAACAATATGAGATGAGGGGCCATATTATGGAGAATGAGTTAATTTCTCTTCAACCCAACAGTTTCGAAACTATACAAAAATTCTTTTCTAAATTCAAATCTTTGGTCATGCAATGCAAGCAATGTGGCATTGAGAAGAAGGATGAGAAGTTGGTGCTATCCATTCTAAGCAAGATTGGTCCGGAGCTTTTCCATTTTTGTTTCTACCTTCCATTCAAGGAGATTGTTAATCCTTGGTTGGAAAATTCCATCCTTAGATGCATTCACTGAATATCTCATCCAAGAAAAAGACAAACTGATTCAGATGGGCACTTTGCAAGCCTCCAAAAATCAGGTTCATATGGTCGGGGAGTCAAAAAGTGTGAATGCAAAATGGAATAAAAAGGGTAAAGAGAAGAAGCAATTTGAATCCAAGCAGAATGAAAAGTCTAATCCATCGAAAGGAGCCTCTAGCTCCAAGAAGGATAAGCAAAAGGGATTTGAGAAATCCAAGTGTTCCTATTGCAAGAAAGGAAACCATCCAGAGAGTTCATGCATGAAGAAGAAGATAGATCAAATGACCAAACTTCTTGAACAACACAACACTGCCCTCCTAGAAGGCACAAGAGAGACTGATTCTGGAAGTGAGACAGATGATCATGAGAGATGCTATACACTGAAGGCTGGATTCTCACAATCATAAGCCTTCCTCATAGATTCTAGAGCCTCCAACCACATGATTTCCTCCAAAGAATCATTTTCTTCTCTAGATCTCAATGATGGTACTAGTATTCACATGGGAGATGATTCTCAGATCTCTGCTGCAGGGAAGGGCACAATACAACTAGAGCATGGAAAGTTAAAAAATGTTCTATTTGTGCCTTCTTTGTCAGCAAATTTGTTGTTTGTTTATAAGATGACTCACACAGGTTCACCGAAGAAAGTTGTCTTTGGCCCTGACATAGTTGATATTGAAAAGATCTATTCTAGGAATATTATAGCAAAAAGGGTTGCAAACCATGCCTCAAAGGCATATGAATTCTCTCACTTTTTACATACTCTTTTCCTACTCCATTGGCATCTGATGAAAATCAAGATGATGTCTCTTCTAACGAAGATGAGGACCAAGATCTTGATGTTGAGTGTGAAGTTCAAACAGATCCAGATCCAGATCTAGATCCAGATCCAATACCTGCTCCCAATCCATGGCCAAGGCCAATATGGGCTCACAAAGTCCTTGAAGCTGATGGGAACATAGATGGGGATCCATCTGACTATAGAACAAACAAATCTCAATATCATGCAAACCTTGCACTAGATCCACTTCTCTCAGAGAGGTGCTACATGATGGTGGGGTCTGATCCATAATATTTCAAAGAGACTTTCCATGATGGAACTACAACCAAGTTCAAAGCTAGGTTGGTTGACAAATGGTACTCAAAGGTTCATGATTTGGACTACAATGAGCCATTCTCTCTAGTAGCAAAGATGGTTCTGAAGGACTTGTTTTGGCAAATACAACTTCGACACAGTGGGGAGTACATTAGAGGAGCATATCCAGATCCAGCGCCTGCATTACTATCCTACATAGGAGCAAATTGCCAACATTTTTACAAAGTCTTTCACTCACAAACTTTTTGCACGTGTGAAGGCTACTTGAGTTTCCTACTGTTCATTTTTCAGGGGGTATTTTTCCCATGAGGTTTTTCCCCATTTCCTTAGTTTCATGAGCAGTTCTTTTTATCATTTATTTGATTGTATGGGTGACCTTTGGTCTTAGTAACCAGGGCCTAGGATGTCCAAGTTTGGATTAAGGGGGGGGTGTTAGGATAATTAATACTCCATCCTTGTCCTACTTAACATTATTTCCATTTATCTAGCAATTGATGATGTCATTTTCTCCCTAGTGGTGTGCAGATGTCATCTAGGACCCATTAGCCACCTAATGCGCCCTGCATACATCATTTTAGGACCACATGAGTTAGTTCCCTACATTTTAGGATCCAACTCAGTGTTCTAGTTCAGTCCACCTGAGTTCGCTGACTCTTGTGGGGGGTTTATGCTCCGATTGCCATTGTCTGTGGCCTCATGCGCCCCTTTTTGAGTGATTTGCATGACAAAGTCACTAATGTGCCCCTTTTTGTTAGTTAACCGACTGTGTCTTCAATTAACTGATTTTTGGTTTAGTTGAGTTGAGTTTGGGTCTTCCGGAGCACTCCAGTGGTGACAATTCCTATGCTAAACAGACCGAGACTCGAATTCTCCTAGGTGATTCAAATTCTCTCCATTGTAATATCATTGTTGACTATACTGATTATTGAATGATTACACACTATTCTGTTCCTATCTGAGTTCTCATGCATGATTAATTGTCTGCTCATTTTTATTGCAATTTTCACTGTAATTCATCTTTTCTGCTCATTCTTTCTCTGTGAGGTATACTCAGCTCCATGATCTACTGTGATTTAGAATTTCACAAGAAGTACTTACAAAATTATCCTTGATTTTGTTGCAGCACCTTCAAGCTCTCCTTTCCAACCCCTTAAGTATCTCAAGACCATAAGTGTGATGCTTTAACCATGCTTGCCCTTTCACCCAAGAATGGGCTCCATTATATAGGATGTCAAAGGCATAACAACCATAAGGTAATTTGGGAAAAGGATAGGATCAAATGAGGATTTGGCTCATCATCGCTCCCCTAACACTGAGCACAGAGAGATGAAATGGGATTTCATCGCTCCCTTAGAACTGATCAAGGAGTGATAACAAGGCTTCATCCCTCCCCCTATATGGAAAGGGGGGGATAATGTTGGAAAAAGGCCAAAAAATTAGGGTAAAATATAGTATTTCGACTTCCAAAGAATGTGTTTCTCTTCCAACATGCTTAAGGACTATGGCAAAGATTTCCACGTGGTGATGGAACTAAGTGCAACACTAAGTGCGACAAATGGCTGTATAACAAAGAGCATTGGACCCACATAATATTGACCCTTGTGTTTATAATTGAAAATATATCTATGTTCACATGCCACCTTGAGCAGGCAACCTCTAAATGACCAAAGCTCCAATACAATGACAATACCTGACAAACACTACATAGCTTTGTACCTCTATAAATAGTTTTTTACTACCTAAAACCTAAGCACTGGTTGTCCCAACATTAATGAGTAGCAACTACTTAGTGGACCTTATTCAATAATGAGTACAACTTGAATGGGTTTAATGGTTAAGAACATGTATTTCATCCTTGGAGGCCACATATGCAAATCTAAAGGGGGCGGGGTATGTACACAAATAAGTGGGTCTCAAACATCAGTGTTTGGCTAGGTCATGACCTTAAAATTAAATTATTATTATTATTTAAACACACACTAACTACCTAGTGGGATTTATTCAAAGAGGGTGGCTATTGATCTTGTACAATAATTAGCCAATTCCTAAGTACACGTAAGTAGGGAGGTGAGGGTAGGAACCATTTCAACTAAAAAAATAAAAGGAAAACTAAAAAACTGTCTTATGAGCGCTTCAAGTTCTTTTCCTTGAGCTACACAGAGGAGGAGAATCTTTGAGAGAGAGGAGACTATGATGGTCACAAAGACATCTAATCGATAAATAAATAAAATCCACCAATGAATCTTGTGTTTCCAACTTACAAGACACAATGATGTATATGCAACAATTGTGACATGCACATGCATAGCAAGTCCTTGCATATGAACAATTCATACATGCATGACAAACCAACAAATGGTGAGATGTTAATGAATGTGCAATTGAGATTGTCATGGAGGTACCATCAAGATTGTCTAGATCATTCGTTGCATAGATAATCTCATAATAAAAACACATATGGGTGATAAGTATCATACCTTGAAAGGGATGGTGAACCACTTAAGGACTACCTTGGTCACCTCTTTGAACGCTTCCACTATATCAACATCTCATCCAAGTACACTGAGGGAACTTAGAGCCACCCTTAGAGCAAGAAGACACATCCAAAGCAAAGAAAAGTGAATGTCATATTGGTATGTTCTTCAATGACATATATCAGACACACATGTCTCTAATACCACCAATATCGTTAATCTTGTTCAAATCTAAATGCTATGTAGTGTCTTAGTTTGTAAGAACCCATTTGAACCATCAATATCCAAGACCTTCCTCCAACTAATATCAGGCTTAACATGATTCACTCTAACTTAACTATTAACAATTAGAAAAGACCAAGTCATTATTACTCTTATATTTTGTAAAGATAAAGTTATTCAAAACTGAACAATATTTTTTTACATTTTAAAATTTCACTATAATGCAAAATCTTTTTCAATGTACAAAGGAGTATCACCCCTTCTTCCATATTCCCAATACAAACATTTACATTGGCATCCTCTATATATTCAATACCAACATTTACCTTGGTATCCTATATATATTATCTTTGTGGGAGATAGTATGTCCACAAACTATCGCGCTTGAATGACTTTCAAATTTGTTATCAACTTCTGCAAGCGGAGTTTTATATTCAAGTAGTAGAGCCCAATAGTAACGATAACAATATAATACAAAACGACAAGCTTTGTGTGATAAGTGGTATTCAAATCGTTTCGGTAGTCTGATGATTGGTGATGGAAATTTTTTTGGCGAGACATAGTTTTATCTTTTTTGGTTATGCTTTTTAAATTTCAACAGATTATTTTAAAATGGGCCAAAACCCATAAAAATACAGTTCCATGACATAGTTCCATAAATATGATAGAACTACAATTCCACAGATTTTTATAACCAAATTCAGGAAACAAATCACCGAAAAAACGAGGCGATTTGAATGCCAGTTATCCCACGCCCGCGTGGCTGTTGCTTTTGGTCAACATGAGTAAGCGATTGTGCTCTATATTAGATTTTGATTGGATACAAGTGTCATGCCGCAGTACAAAACAAGTGTCATCGTGTTATGTTATGAGATGTCACCATCAGAAAGCAGAACAAAACAAAGAGAATCGAATCGGTGTTCTTGTGGTTTACAGTCGATATATTTATAGAACAGAAAGAATAGAAACAGTGTCCTTGTGGTTTACAGTCGATATAACATAGTCGAGAATCGAATCAGTATCTAGGGTTTGCAAAATAGATTTATAAAACGGTTCTGGCGTTTTTGATCCTCAAAATGCGTGGCTACGATTTCCAACAATTTCATTTTTAAGGCAGACAGTTCTTGAGTCGAACTCACTGCCGTCGCCATTGCATTAGGTGATTGATGTTAAGGAGTTCAGGCAGGAAGGTAGAGGAGTTAGGTGCGGTACGTGCATTTTTCGGTAACGATTTGAGCAATCAAGAGAGATCGTTTTAAGAAGTAGGTGCATAGTTTCCGCTTAGCCCGACTGGAGTAGCACTTTCAGGCATCTTGGTAGGTACCAAACAACCGTCTTTGATCTTCGCACCACTCCCACTCACAGATATCGTGAGTCTCGAGATTGAGCCCAGTGCCAAACTATACTTGGCTAGGATTTCCAACAATTTCATTTTTGAAGGCAGGCAGTTTCTGAGTCGAACTCACATTGCAAGCGACAATGCAGGCGACTTCAATGCTCAACCCCTCGTTTTCAGGTGGGTTTTTTGAATCGTTTTCCTCATTTTTTTCTCTAAAATTTCCACAAGCGTCGTGGGTTTCAGGGCCCAGGTTGGGAAACCCTTATGAGAGGCAAAATCATCTTCCATTAAGGGTTTCAAAGAAATCCAGAGGAACCCAAGTGGTCACCTGCAGGATTGCAACGCCCAAATACACCGGGCAGGAGAGAGTGGACATCTTGGCAGAGGCATTGCCCTTCATTCAGAAATTCCAAGGTAAGACCGTTGTAGTGAAATATGGAGGTGCAGCAATGAAAGATGAGAATTTAAAAGATGGGGTTATTAAGGATCTTGTTTTGTTGTCTTGTGTGGGTTTGAGGCCTGTTTTTGTTCATGGTGGTGGTCCTGAAATCAATGAATGGCTTGGGAAAGTGGGCATCCAGCCCCAGTTTAAGAATGGCCTGAGGGTCACAGATGCAGCCACAATGGAAGTTGTGGAGATGGTTTTGGTGGGCAAAGTGAATAAGTCACTGGTTTCTTTGATCAACAGGGCTGGGGGAAATGCTGTGGGACTCTGTGGGAAGGATGGTAGGCTGATTACTGCAAGGCCAGCAGGAGTTGATTTGGGTTTTGTTGGAGAAGTTGCTTCTATCGATACCAGTGTATTGAGGGCCATTGTTGAGAATGGCAGCATCCCTGTGATTGCCTCCGTTGCAGCCGATGAGAACGGCCAGGCTTATAATATCAATGCTGATACCGCTGCAGGGGAAATCGCAGCTTCTCTGGGTGCAGAGAAGCTCATCCTATTGACTGACGTGGCAGGATTGCTTTTGGACAAGGAGAATCCTGAGTCCCTTGTGAAGGAAGTGGACATGAAAGGTGTGAAGAAGCTGGTGCAGCAGGGGACTGTGTCCGGTGGAATGATTCCTAAAGTGAATTGCTGTATTCGGTCTCTTGCGCAAGGAGTTCACACTGCGAGTATCATCGATGGAAGGCTTCCACATTCATTGCTTTTTGAAATTCTTACCGATAGAGGGGCGGGGACGATGATCACAGGTTGATGGATGTTTGTTCACGGAATCTTGTCCTTTTTTGGATGCTACGGCTGTCCTTCTAGTCTTGCTGTCAACTGATTTTCGAGTTTCATTTCAACTATTGCAGTGGAAACTTTACATTTGGTCCTCTATGGAGTTTTGAATAAATTGAGTTCTCTGAGTTTGTTTCAAGGAAATTTTTTAAGGAACCATAGTTTTGTTGCAAGTGTAAAAAACTTGGTGAATCGTTATATGTTAACTCCAAAGATTTGGTGAAATTTTCTGTATTTTTCTAAATTTCTAAGAATATTATAGTTTTATATAGAACTTTGGCGCTTTTTCAAGTAAAACAATTTCATAGTATGGATGTTGGGGTAGATATTCATTTTGAAATTGCGATTTGTTTTTGGAAAAATTGCCAAATGGCAAATATTAGCACTGAAATATCCTCTGGTTTGTTTTGTATATTGTTGGATTAGCGTTGTTACTGAACGTTGTAAACTATTCATGCGTATGATGATGCTCATTGTTTTGAAAGATAAATATTTAAAAAAACTGTTAAAAAGGGACTTCGTTGGGATGGACAATTGAAAGAGGTCATGGATGTATTACCTCTCTTGGATCACACAGCTTAATCAATCTATGTTTCTCTATTCAGGGCTGCATTCCCAACAAAACTCTTCATAGATTCTCTTTTAAATTTTTGTATAGATTCCCTCTTAAGTTTTCCTTCAAGGGTATGTGCATGCAATAAAACACAGTTCATGATTTGATATTTTGGTAGGCTCGTGGACATCCTCTGGCAGCTGAACAAAGTAAACACGAACATGTTGAATTTTATTTTATTGGGTAGCGTATTACGAAAGGTAAGAATCATGGTGGACAGCCAAACATTTAATTACGGAAATGCAAATTTTTGATGAGTTTTTCTTTCCTTTTGGCTTTGTTTCGTTACAGGTGAATTAATGTTTTTATCTTTTTTTTTACATTTCAAGGTAGAGATGCTTGGGAAATCAAAATGGTGCATCAGGAAGATGCTGGACTGAAGAGTGAAATGGAAAAACTGGTCCTCTCAAAGGTTATTTGGAGCCATGTATGCAAGATGGAGGCAAATTTGCAGAAGTATGCTCAAAGGACCAAACTTCATTACGACAAACAACCCAGCGATGTAACTCTTATGCAAAAGGTGAGTGAATATCAATTACATGAAAAATGTGTCAGTGTAGTAAACACTTATTTCTAGAGTTTGACTTGTTAGAGAGGATCCCATTCTACTTCCTTTTAAGCAAGTATAAGCTGTCTGGAAAAGGATTGTGACTGTTTATTTACTTGTCAGTTGTCACGTATATTTTGGAACATAGTTTATTTGTATAGAGGGAGAAAATAATGTATGAATGAAGCAGCTTATTGAATGTATAGTTGCTGGGATAAATAAAGGTTGTCCAAGCTTATGATAGCTTGAGATGGATACAATGCTTACGGCCTCCACAAAAGTGCACCAGGCAGAGAGACCAGACCTTAGGTAGATCACGAACAGATAAAAGATCAGAACTGCCTCACGGCCTCCACCAATGGTCTCATAGCATGTAGATCGGATCCTAGGTAGGCCTTAAACAACAGAAATGGATCTCAGTCAACATATAAAAGCAGATCTGTCCTGTTAACAGGCAGATCAGATCTCAGGTAGAGCAACAAGGTAGATGGGAACCCCAAGCAAGCTTATACACAACAGATCGGACTTCCAGTCAAGCAGAATTAGTCACAGTCAACACACAACCAGCAGATCAGATTCAACCCAAGGCCCTAGCAGGCAGCCCGAAACTCTAAACAAGCAGATCGGATTCTTTAGCAGCAGATCTGATTCAGTTTAACCTTCAGAAAGGAAGATCAGACTCCCAAAAACGTGGATGAGCAGAGAGAGGGCAGAACTCAAAGTTAACAAGGTCACGGCCTTCTTCAATCTAATCACAGATTAAACCCTGGATGCATATCAATAAAAAATAACATCAAAAAACAGATCTGAACTTGATCAACAGGTGGGTGGCATTAAAACTCAGAAAGAGCAGCTGTGATATCCTTGACATCAAGCACAGGAAGGAGCAGAGCTAAAGTAATGATAATTAAATGTCAAAGAGAAGTCTTCAATATATAGGACTAGGTTCTTCTAGAAAGGTCTTTAAATAAATTCTTTATTTAAGTTAGGGTTCCATACATTTAGGAGAGTACCACTTAAAAATAAAATCATAAAAGTAAAAAATAAAAAATAAAGTGACCTGGGTGGGTACTAACATTTAGGGTCAAAATAATAAAGTCACATTTAATAACATAAAACATAAAACATAAGTAGGGTGACATTAGGTGGGTACTAGGGTCTTTTAATTTGTTAGGTGAGGGTACAAGGACTAACACATGACCCAACATAAGATAAGTGTGGGTACATGACCCATAGCCCCTAGGACAAGGGTAAACCACAAAGTGGACAAACAACCATAGTACCCATAGGACCAAAAACATTAAAGGTGGTTCAAATCAAAAGATAACTCAAGGTGGGTAAATGACCTATTAACCACAAGTCAAAGACAAGGTACCACAAGACAAATAATCAACAAGGTGTAAGGACCAAATGTTAATCAACCAAGGTGGGGTACAAACAATCATCTCTCTCTCAAATGTACAAGTGTTCCATATAACCTGAAAGTTCATCATCACTGTATAAGGAAGGGTCCACACTGGATGATGAGATCATGTGGTCCTCTAGACTGCTCCTTGGGTCAAATGCTAGTGGCTCCATCTAGCTCAACCTTCTCGGAGACCTAGGAGAAGAGGACATCACACATCATCATCTTGGTCCACTGACCAAGATCCACCTGGTTAACTGACCATGTATGTCGTTGCAGGAACTATATGGTCCTCGTGACCAAGAATCTGTCTGGTCTTGGACCAGGATGTCTTTGTCTCAACCTACAGGACCTGCTTGGTTCTCATGACCAAGAAACTGTCTGGTCCAAGAATACCCTAGAGACAAGTAGGGGCCCTAGCCACATGCTAGGGACTTTGTCATGGCAACAACTTGCTTGGTCTCCGACCAAGAACCCCAGGAGACAGTTGGGGGCCCTAGGGTACCTTCTGGGGTCTTACTCTTTACTTTTCCTTGTTAACTTGACCAGGAACCCTAGTTAATTGACGAGGGTACCATCCTCTCTGAGAATGGGTCTTGCAGCTGCACTAACTTTAACAAATTGTTGGGCTAATTTGAAGATAAAATTGGCATGACAGTCCACCTTACAGCAGAAGTGAGGCAATTCTAGGGGGATTTTCAATTTTGGGCTTGTTATAGCTTTTGAAGAGCATATTTTGACACCCTACAGTGCTAATTTCGATTCTGGGCAGTTGTATTAGCAACCAAACCCTTGATCATGTTGGGTAAAAGCAAGGCATTGCTGGGCAATGAAACGACCCTAATCAACCATGTCACAGTCATCTATAGCAAGCAATATCAGTCAAAGGGCCCTAATCAGCAGTCGCCTTGACATCATATAACATCGCGTGAAAAGGTATGAAAAAACAGAAGGGTGTCTTCAGCAGAGATTCCAGCCGTATGGGAAAGAGAAAGCAACATCCATCAAACAAGTGTTGGACACAATGGCCACACTGAGAGGGGGGGTGAATCAGTGTGTGAGCAATTTAAACCTTTTTCACTTCCATTAGTCAATTAGAGTTTATCAAGCATTATGTTATCAGTTACATCATTATATTCATCAGCCACATCAACCATGAGTCATAAACACATTAATCACATCAAAAAGAGACACAACAATATATGTAAGGTAAGTTTTATTTATTTGCAATGGAAGAATTCAATCTTCGCGATTACAATTAGCACCAATTGATGAAAAGAGCACCAACTCTTGTAACAGGACCCAGCCTGGTTTTCTTAGCTTCAACTAAGAAAGGGTGAGGAATCCAACCCTCAGGTGCAAGACTCAACTTGCAATAAGAACCAACTCAATCAATCAAATTGTCATTGTCATCAACCTGTCACTGTCATCAACTTGTCATCAAATTGTCACTTGTCATCACCCTGCTGTACTTGTCATTAACTGCTGTACTGTCATGTCAAATCATATTACTGCTTTGTCATGTCAATTGCCAAATCACGCCGTCACAAGTTACTGTCAACTACTACCATTAATGTGCTGTCAAATCAGACTATCACTGTCCAGTGTCATGTACTGGCTACTCAATCAATGTCATCAAAGCTTGCTCAATTTGCTCATGCAATGGGACGGCTGTCTCTATTCAGTCAACTGTTAGTTTTTCAGAATTTACTTCAATCTGATTTAGGATCTTAACTGAGAGAACAACATGTACAGCATATCTACAGCATATCAATCATGGACACAATAATGCAAGCTCACAAGAGACACAGAGTTTCATCGGGGAAAACCAAGAAGGTGAAAA
This sequence comes from Larix kaempferi, assembly GCA_027924585.1. NCBI lineage: Eukaryota > Viridiplantae > Streptophyta > Pinopsida > Pinales > Pinaceae > Larix > Larix kaempferi. Next base: position 4,431,976 of record BSBM01000764.1, on the reverse strand, counting down.
ACCCCGCAACTTCCTCAGAGATTGATAGAGCAATGATACAACCCAAGCATAAGAGATATACTCCTAGCAGCAGCTTCTCCTCCTCCACTAGTGCGCCACTCTCCAATGAGAGTATGAGTGAGAAAGTGAATGATCAAATAAAGTGCCTCCCGCACTCTATTTATACTTGACTTGACTTGCCTAATAACCTTTACTAGGTCGGCCTTAACTTAACCATATAACATAATGCTGACAGGGCCGACCCCTAATAGGGTGGTCTAATAACCCTTTTACCCACATGACTCATACAGGGCCGACCCCATCAAGGTGGTCTAATAACCCATCAAGTATAAGTTATGACATTTACAATATAAATGATGACACTTCCGTATAGAGGAATAATAACATCTCTATAGGAATACAAACACTTATGTATAGAGGAATAATAACATCTCTATAGGAATACAATATACATGGGTGAAATACATTCCGAAGTTACAATTACATCAACATCAACTGCTATCAAGTCAGCTGTCTAATTAAAGTTAATGTCACTGTCATATCATCATAGTATTATTGCTTCAACGCTGGCCTTCAATAAGATATACCACTGGTCTTTTGGTGATGCAAAATTCCTCAACTTAATGTTCAACTCTGATTTTGAATATAAAGAACTTCTAATTCTTCACTGAATCATCCACATGCCAAGACCCAAACTTCCACTCAATTCTCTACATGGTTTGTCATGGATTCAAGCACACCTAAAACTGTTCATAAAAGACCTCAGTGCAAAGGTGCTTACCAATATTGTGTACTGCAACGATATACCTTCTACTGTAGCTGCTCAAGCTCTTCATTCAACTGACTGCCTTAAGTATACTGCTGTTGTATCATGCTACTCAACATTCAGATCTCATCACGCTTCATTTCAAACTTGAAACTTGCTTGTTTCTTGTAGCTATAGGAATCCTCAATACACTGCCTCCACAAACTCAGGGCTGCATAAATCTTCTTTAAACATCCAAACAACTTCATCATATGTCCATTGTATTAGTCAACTTAAAATCAGATTTGCCTTCAGGAGTTTCCAATTCAAATCTTGAGTAAGATAACCCTGCAGCTTCTATCTGAAATTTCAATGATATTCAACTTTGAACTTGTACCTTGACTGCGGCTGCCTCAGAGCACTGTACACCCGAATTTTCAGAGCAATATCAGACTTGAAAGACCACTCCATATACTGTAGCTGCGGACTGTTTTGTTTACCTGAATTCAGAGCTCATTACATAAAAAATTTGCTTCAGTCAGCCACAAATTAAAGCTTGAAATTGATCCAATTATGTGGTGTAGCTGCCTTGACAAACCCCAAAATCAGAGCTTCAAAATAACCAGACTTTCTCAAAAATCAGACCTGCAGCTATCTTTATACACCAAATTTCAGAGTTGTGTCCTGCTCTACTGTGGCTGCCACAGAGGTCCGAATTACAGAGTTCAATCAAACTTCAACCTGCTGATTGCTGCGGCTGCCTCAGTGGACAAACCCGAGCTGCTGCCACAATAAAAAATCAGACTTCTACACCAGTGAAAATTTGCCTCAGAAGGGGGCCGAAAATCAGACTGTGTTCCTCTCCTACTGCAGCTGCTACAGTGATCCGAAAATTTCAGAGCAGATCCGAATTTTCACTTGCAAAAATGAAGATATGACTGGGTATTTATACTCATTTTCCACAAAAATTTCTATGGAGCCGACTTGTAATAAAATCAATTTTTATTTATATTTATTTTAAATCTTTATTTGGAGCCGACCTTGCAAATATTGTTTTTATTTAATAATTAAAAAACATCCTTCATTCAAGGGTCAAACCCTACCATTTAAAAATTGTATGTAATCATTTCTTTGCCACATCATTAAAGAACATAGGGTATCCACCACATCATCAACACCAAGGGTGTAGCAAGTGTGCTATCATGCTACCATATGTCTAAGTGTTGCATCAAGCCTCAAGGGCTTCAAAGAGGATCCCATCACCATCCACAAGCAACCAAATGTCCAAGGTGTCATCATACCATCATATAAGTGGGTGCAAAGTCTTCCTTATGCCCTAGGACCATCCCCAAGGGTTCCAAGACCCCAAATGACCACATTATCTTTATCAAGAGTACAAGGACCTTTAAACCACAATTGTGGGTCCAAAGGCTTTTTCAAAGTCTTCTTCACCATGGACAAGTCTTCATGGGATTCCAAGGGCATGTTCATGGATTCCATAGCATGTCAAAGACCATACAAGGTTATCATCATCATACAAGAGTTCCATGACCCCAGCAAGGGTTGCAAGGTCATCACCAACACAAAAAGGGCCTCATCATGCATTCCTTCAAGTGATAGGGGTACAAGGACATCGTGATCATGACAAGAGGGCTTCATGGACTTCTTCAACCACCTCAACCACACAAGAGGACCTCCAAGGGTCAAGATCCATCTTGCTACCTCCTGTGGTGTTGCTAGGCCTTCTCCTAGGGTACCATGACACCATCAGAGCACGAATGACCACAGAATGTGTCATTAATGCTTTTCCAACCCATCTAGGGCTTCTCCATCATCTACAGGGGCTTCAGCACCATCTCCAGGGTCTTCAACATCATCACCAGGGTCTTCAGCATCGTCAACAAGGTGGTGGCTCTAAGATCCATCCATGTGGGTACAAGGACCTTGTCAACTGGGGACAAGGTGCTCCAAAGCACAAACCATCTCTGTAGGGGCTCCAAGGCACTGGATGTGAGGGTACTGGGATCATCCGTAGCTGTGAACTGCAGGAGGGACTTGGTGGCATCAATGACTACTTGTGGGGCCACTACAAGTCCATGTTGGCATCAATGACAATTTCATCAACAACAAGTCAATTGATAGTCCCTGCTGGCTATGTTTTTATGAAGTTTGGGAGAAGTGATCTTAAAGAGGTTCTTTTTGTTTGTCTTGACAAGGCACAATGCCAGAGCACCCTCCAATCAGAAATTGAATTAATGGTGCACAATGCCAGAGCACTCTCCAATCAGAAATGGAATTAACGGCCATGATGGTGGATCTCCATTATTGTTTTGTCAAAACCCAGCTGTAAAATCCAGTCGTCAAGCTTTGCAAAATTTCTTATCAGATGTGTGATGCACGGAGAAGGCGACTGGTTTAGCTGTCTCACTACAGTAGGCTACCAAGTTTCACATGTCAGACCCCACCTGCTGAGTATGATTTTCAGGTCGCAAATTTAATTGAAAATCTTCAAGACGGTATTCATTTAGTAGACTTATTCTGATTTTGCTGCAAAATACTCCTGTCATGGTACCATATGATTATCACAAGAAGAACATGCACAACTGGAATGTTGCACTTCAGTATTTGCATGAAGCACACGGAGTACAAATTTATGCATAAAGTCACCCTCACACAGCAGTAAATAAGCAGTATTTCAAATCTGGTAGGCCTGTGCATGAGAGGCAGAAAGAAGAGGCATTTTTTTAGGTTTGGCAGCAGTAGGTAATGCACCTTCTAGCGTCAGGTATTAATATGGTTGGTGTAATGAGTGAACCTGCAGTGGAAGCCCTTGATCTGATAAAGACAGCCATCCAATCCATTGAGATGATAGATACATAGCAAAGATTTAGTAACAATTATAGAACCTTTGCAGATCCATCTGATCAGCCATAGAGAGGTGCATTCTTTAAGACAGTATGACTCGACCTCATTCACGTCACAGGTTTGGAGTATTATTGGCCTTCTATTATGCTGAGTATACATTAAGATTTTGAAGGACGTTACAAAACACGTGATGAACTCAAGATCTAGTCCCCTCCTTTTCAGCATACTTGAAACCTGGCTGGTGAATGTGATTGGATTATTCTGTGCCCTCAGAAAACTACCTGTATGAGAGTCATAAGGATTGAAAGAATTCTCAAATGCTGCAGCATCATTCACAGAGGCATTTTCTGGGTCACATTTGGGTCAACAATTGAAGGATGTCCTTGATGACTTCAGATAAGAAGAAAATGCCTACCAGTCTGATTGGTTAGTAATGATACATTTGTCAATGAGGTAGCGGTAGGGTTTTCAATCTTCAGGGTGTGTTGAATCCTATGGATTTGATTGAGGCAAGGGCATGAACAATCAGAGGTGAAGGTAATGCTTGTAGCTCTGGCCAATCTTCGTTTGATGGGTCACAAGTCAACTTGCTCATGATGTCTCCCTGATCGGCGCAAACTCAGAGCCAAGAGTCTACTGAGCATACAACAGTTTGGGTGTGAAACTTTCTCGAGCAGTGAATTTTCAAAAGAAGGAGAGACTAAACCGATAGGAATCTGGCCCAACGCTCCTTGTTTGAGGTAATCTGGGCAAGTTGTTCACCTTTTGGAAGGATATTGAACCATATGTTCCTAGCTCGCGATTTTATGGAGGGTCAATGATTATTGTATAGACAAGTTTTCTTGGAATGGTTTTGCTAGAGTTTAAAGGAAGAACGTTGGATGCTTTGAGGGGTTCGATAGCCCACAATAGTGGGGTTTTATCATTTCTTTGGGAAAGTTTGTTGCAGAGGTTAAAGGATATTTACATTAAAGTAAAAGATCCCCTTGTATCTCATTATTATTGTACAAGTGGCTTTGACCACTTTTATTTTATTCTTTTATTAGAACTTGTTTAGCTTAGTGGAGTTTTTGTCATTACTTTACCCCGCCTTAGGCTAAATCTAGGGAAAATATTGGATATTTAATTGTAAAGGAATTTTTAGCTTCTCCTATAAATAGAAAGCTATTTCCTCATTTCATTTTCATGGCTGGACTTTGAGAGCTTCCTCACTTTTGGAGCTTCAACAATGTTGGAACCTAATCCGTCAGGCCAATCTTCATTTGACGGGTCACAAGTCAACTTGCCCATGATGTCTCCCTGATCGGCGCAAACTCAGAGCCAAGAGTCTACTGAGCATACAACAGTTTGGGCATGAAGCTTTCTCGAGCAGTGAATTTTCAAAAGAAGGAGAGACTAAACTGATAGGAATCTGGCCCAATGCTCCTTGTTTGAGGTAATCTGGGCAGGTCGTTCACCTTTTGGAAGGATATTGAACCATATGTTCCTAGCTCGCGATTTTATGGAGGCTCAATGATTATTGTATAGACAAGTTTTCTTGGAATGGTTTTGCTAGAGTTTAAAGGAAGAACGTTGGATGCTTTGAGGGGTTCGATAGCCCACAATAGTGGGGTTTTATCATTTCTTTGGGAAAGTTTGTTGGAGAGGTTAAAGGATGTTTACATTAAAGTAAAAGAGCCCCTTGTATCTCATTATTATTGTACAAGTGGCTTTGACCACTTTTATTTTATTCTTTTATTAGAACTTGTTTAGCTTAGTGGAGTTTTTGTCATTACTTTACCCCACCTTAGGCTAAATCTAGGGAAAATATTGGATATTTAATTGTAAAGGAATTTTTAGCTTCTCCTAAAAATAGAGAGCTATTTCCTCATTTCATTTTCATTGCTGGACTTTGAGAGCTTCCTCCCTTTTGGAGCTTCAACGATGTTGGAACCTAATCCGTCAGGTTAGGAGACGAACAGTTTTGAGGAGTCCAAGGGACAGATTGGGAGATGAAACGGAAGCGTCACCTTCATCTTGTATTTATATGTATAATCTGTCAATAAAATTATTGAGCTTTCATGTCTATGTTCCATCTTTGACCAATAGAAGAATGCTCTAGAAGCTTACGTTCAGCTATTGCTTTTGGCACAAATTCTATTTGTTCATTTGATCTTAACAATAAGAGCGGCGGAAAGTAACCGCATGATTTAACTTGATCATGGAACAGAAGGTTATATTCGTATACACTGCTATCAGTATTGAAAGCCAAGTACCTTGTTTTCTTTTCATACTCCCAAAACAGAAACCAGGACCTTTAGCCATTTTGAAAACCATTTGATGCAGAAAATATCACCCCATAGGCCAAGTTCAGAAGGCTCACGTAGACTTGATGCAGAGAAAGACATTTTGTGCAAATATGCATCTGCATTGTTTACATGATGCAAATCTTTTAGGAAATCACTAGTCAATTCTGTTTTCATTGAAGGAAGAGCTTCAACATCTTGACAAGCTAGACTGACTTTAAAGTGGTTTACTATTCCTTCTTTGATCTCGGTAGGCGTAAACCAGAAGTGCACCAAGACAGCAAGTGCATCAAACAAGCAATCTCCTGGGTAATAGTAAAAAAAATTCAATCGAAACAAGCTGTGCCTAGCTAGAAGACGATCAACTTCTTGAACATTTGTTCCTTGTATTGCAAAAGCATTTGGCTCAATGAAATAAATCAAGTTAATGAAAGGTTCCCCCTCTTGAGAAAGAGATGCCATTTTTTTTTTGCATAAAAAAACGATCAAATAGGCCAAATTGTATCATTCAATTCAAATCTATAGCATGGAGGAGAAAAACCAAGAGGATGCTGATATTTAAACTATCTCTGTCTTTGGAGGGAAAATGCAACTAACAATAGCTCCACCTGAAATAGCAAATGTGCAAGTCAAAGTTCAATCTACTAATACAAGCTTCATTACAATTCAAGAGAAGAGATCATAGTCAAGAACATCAAAAAATTAAGAGCATACATCAACTAAGTACAAAGAGGGACAAAGGAATACTAAGATTCTATTAACCTTGATACAAGCTTCAAGAGGAATCTATAGAACATATACGAAGTTTCTTCACACATTGTGAAATCTAAACGGAACAAAAGTTCAGCAGGGTGATGTTTCAAGTGCAATAAAAGATGAAGATTTGTTCCAATTGAATACAATGTCTTCATTCTGCTAGGGCATGCATTTGAAGATGAATTGCATTATTGAAACCTATATCAGGTCTATTATGGCAATAGTCTCTTTCAATACAACCTAAAAATCCTCCATAAATAAAATGAAAGACCATCAACTCCTTTCTATTTCAAGATATTCTATGTCACATATGTATACAAGAATTGCATATTATTGTAATATGTATACACTTCAATGCTCAAGCTTATATTGTTAAGTTAGGACATACTTGGAAAACATTAGTGCAGTTGATATTGGTAAAAAAGAACAATAGCCTAAAAGAGAGACTATTTGATTTGAAGCCTAACTAGCACTCTAGGTATACAATGAATTGCTTGGGAGAAAACACTCATTCCAAATGATTCTAGACTTGAACTTCAAAGACCTATTCATGAGAGCTATTGAAATCATGGAATATTTGTACTGTGCCTTTACTCTTTTGATCATGGGATATCACTGGATACATTGCTACACACCTATTTTGATCTTGGACCATAGACCATATCCCAAGCAAATGTAAAATCCTGTATTTTTGGTCTATATAATATCTCTTTGCAAAATATCCTAGTCGCAAAGACAATATCCAACTTAGCATTATATAAGAATATGCATGTATATTTTGCAAATGTCTATTCAATATTGTTATTTGATAAAAGACATCAAATAAGCAATGTTCATGTTCATTGCACTATATTCAAAGCTATGAATCTATTTTACTATTGAATGTAACATTTTTTAGTCCATTATGGATAGACCACATGAATCATGCTGAAAGCAACAACAGTTGCTCTACGGAAATGGAAAAGGCATTTAGGACAAAGTTCGATACAGGATAGCTCTTTGACTAAAGAACAACAGCAGATCCATGTTCCTACTAGCTTACCATCCAAGGCTGGTTGCATGTGGCCTATTGCAATGGAACTCCAATTGTGCCATAGGTGTATGTAAAATACAGAAATCTAGACACGGAAAACATTGCTCTAGTGCCCATCCCTGTAGACCTCATAGCATGCAACCTATTGCCAAGTTATCTCAATCTTTATGCAGGGCCAACTAAAATTGCTAATTTTTAATACATTTCAGCATCTACCAATATTGCACTAAATTATATGGTCAGTTTACATGATCAAAGGAAAAGAGAAAAGACAAAGAAAACTTGCAACTACTTTGAACAGAATTCTAATATTTTGTCCAAAACAACAGAAAAGGATTATATGAAGCTAGTCTTGGCAGCAAGAGAAGCATCCCAAGGCTAGATAAGCCAATCAACTCGACTAGATATTTTTGGAGTCAATTGTCTAAAAGAGCGGCAAAAAAGATTTTGGAACGTTGGGAGTCATAGTCGTGAACTTTATGCAACATGAAAACAGAAGATAGCAAATATTGAATTATAGCCACCAAAGCCAATGACACAAGACACAGGTTTTATAGCCATCAAATACATGGGGGCAAAAAAGTTCATAATTGTTCCTATCCTAGGTACTAAAAACACTAAGCACATGTTTTCTAGTTTTTAAGAGAATGGCAAAGTACAATTCAGTGTTACAACGTACTGCTCACTTGCTGCATGCCCCTAAAGCTATTTTGGGCAATAGCAATCGACCCAAATGAATGATTAAAATGATACAAGTCTGAAGACCATTAGGCCCTTTAGCTCACTCTGGACATTAGTGAATAGCACATAGCAGGGTCTAGCCCAACGTATACAACGACTGGCAAATAGAATCAATGAATAAAGGAAAGAGCTATTTCACAGTTTCCCAATTCTGAACACAGGTATGAAGCCTAATTCAAAAATTGATAGCTGCAAAAAAACTTGTTCACTAGATACCCTGCTAAAGCTATTGCAATGAATAAAGGAAAGATCTATTAATTCACAGTTTCCCAATTATGAACACAGGTACGAAACCTAATACAAAAATTGATAGCTGCAAAAAAACCTGTTCACTAGATACCTTGCTAAAGCTATTGCCACTAATTGCAAGTTATCTGGAAAACAGATCAAAGATGAAAAACTACAGAAGCACTTAGTCCAAGGCATACAACCATTGTTTACTGCCTCTTTAATAGCCGCAATTCTATTACAACATATGACTTTGCAAGCAATTGACTAGGGAAATAGGACCTTAGCACTGACCATTGCTGACATGCTCACTGTCCATAAAATGCAGGGCACCTGTAGCCACAAATAGCTAGATTCTAACTGCTCTCTATCAATATGGCTTTGCATAGTTTCAATAGAATAATTTAGGCTATCACTACATTCCCAGAGAAATCTATTTCAGCATCAAGGTCAAATCATGTGCCCAGCAAAACGACACAATTGCACATAGAATTACTTCTAGGTTCACAAAAGGCCCAAGGACTTGAAACAATGTAGCTTCTAATGGCGAAAGAAAAAGGCTTCATGTCTAGAACTAATTATAGACTGATAAAGTATGCAAACTGCTGTAGCAAATTAGCAAAAGCAAAAGTTTTTGGACAAATACATGGAAGCCTGCAATAGTTCTTTTCCATTTCTGATTTTAAGGAAGATTCTACCACCAGGCCTGCCACAGGTAAAACACTATACACTATTATACCGGTTGTGGTATATTCTTTGTGTAAATACCACCTGTGGATTTTTGTTAAATTATTTCACGGGCATTAGATATGTTAAATAATTTCAACGACAACCAACTGCCCACATTTCCGAGTTTAGCAGTAAGGCCTTTTGAGACTTGGGTCTCGCTTTTTTCACTTACCTTCAGCTATTGCAGTCAACATAATGCACAAGAAATTTGATCCTTTTATTTTAAGGATGGAGTTTGAGAGGTCTTACTTTAACTCTGTGACTAGCAAGGTTTGTATCGACTCCAATTTTTTCCAGCCCTCTTGAACATGTCTATCTCATCTAATCTCTTGTATCTCTAATACGTAGTCTTTTTTTTTCTGAAGTTGTTTGCAACTGCTAAATAGAATGATGAACAATGTGTCTTCAAGAGACACAGGGGCTCTAACAGCCCATCAAAGATAAAAACCAAAATGACAAGGAATCTATGCTCATTATTGCAAAATTCAGAACATAGGCCAGAAATTCACCATGCAATAAAGTTCTCAAGATTACAAAGCACTCTAGCCACTAGACAACCTGTGGCAGGGTCTGGCTGAAGCTAAATAGCTCTTGCTAGTCAGAATTAATGTGTAGACTGTCCATTCCCTGGCTACTATCACAAATTGATACCTATCCATCTTGGAGATCAAGACTATAACAACAAACATAGAAAAACTATATGATCCAAACCAAATAAGTTTCACCGAAACAATATCAACACAACAAGAAATGTATTTGATATTAATTCCTTTTAAAAAGAGCTCAACATAAATACCAAAACTTATTACATGTCCTATGCAATTTCTGGCTTACAAGTTTCTCCTATAATTGGTGTACTGTCTCACAAATCAAAAGCCACACTCCACAAATACTTGGACAACAAAGATTAAATCTATGTACTATGCACAACATCAACATGGATGAGAAGTATTGGCAAATGTCTTGGAGCATTAGACAGAACAGTTTTAAAAAGCCATTTTGTGTGCTATTGACCAATAAATTTAGGGAGGGATAGATGCAAGTATACTACCAAATGACAGCCTTCTTTAAATTTGAAATTGCAAATTCAAGATCCATACTTTGCCCAATGTTCTTGGAATAATAGCTAAAGCCAACAAATATTCACCAAATTGGCTGAAGCCAAATAACCATTGCTAGTCAGAATTAATGTGTGTAGAATGTCCATTCCCTGGCCACTATCACAAATCGGAACCTCTCCATCTTGCAGATCAAGACTATAACAATAAACATGGGAAAATTATGACCCAAACCAAATAAGCTTCACCGAAACAATATCAACACAACAAGAAATGTATTTGACATCAATTCCTTTTAAAAAGAGCCCAACATAAATATCAAAACTTATTACATGTCCTATGTAATTTTTGGCTTCAAGTTTATCCTACAATTGATGTGTTGTCCTACAGATCAAAAGCCACACTCCAGAAATATTTGGACAACAAAGATTAAATCTCTGTACTATTCACAACATCAACATGGATGAGAAGCATTGGAAAATGTCTTGCAGCATTAGACACAACAGTTTTAAATAGCCATTTTGTGTACTAGTGACCAATAAATTTAGGGAAAATAGATGCAAGTATACTGCCAAATGAAAACCTTCTTTAAATTCGAAATTGTAAATTCCAAATCCATACTTTGCCCCATGTTCTTGGAATAACAGCTAAAGCGGACAAATATTCACCAAATTAAATGCCCTAGAATCTCATAATGCATTGTTGCTACAATGCCACTAAAGATGATGACTTTAAAGGTAAACATAAATCACCTTCGCTAGGCTACTGAATGTTCAGATCTCTATAAAACCCTTGAGGCAAAATGGGAATCTTGAACTCAAGCTTTATCTCATTATGTATTGTTGCTACAATGAATGCCACTACAGACGGTGACTTTAAAGGTGAACGAAAATCACCTTCTCTAGGCTACTGAATGTTTAGACCTCTATCAAACCCTTGAGGCAAAATGGGAATCTGGAACTCAAGCTTTCCCATAAAATCTACCAAACAATTACAAATGCCACTACCAGTAACAACTAGTTCCATCAATCACTTGTCCATAAACCACTGTTCAGGACCCATGCAAAGTGATTGATAGCAGGTGTAAATCCAATTTTTTTGAAGTATTTAAAAATTGACTAGTAAGCAAAATTAGGGGCAAATTGAATACATGCACTCATCACCAAAGCACGAGGAAATTGAATATAGGAAGAAAGACTCTGCGTCGCCGAAACACTTGCAACAACAAAAGCCTTGTTAGTTTTTGTAACTCAGTCGGTCTTGTTGTCGTTGGATTGTGCACCTGGTTAACACAACATAAATCTCACTGCTGCTTGGTGCGCCCTTGGGGGGAAATCTCGAGTCAGGGTTGTCACCTGATCTTGACTCCTCTGTTTAGGCCAACTCCTAATGGAGCCAAGGGGGGTAGTCCCTACAAGAAGTTTCTAAGGTTGTTAAGTGTTTTTAGAAAGTTTAATTATATGGATGTTTTTAGGAGTTTGAAGGGTGTGATTTACTGAGTCAAGATTATTACAAGAATTCAGAAATATTTCAATAGCATATGAAAGATAACACCAACATATAAAATTAAGCAACAACAATTGAACTAATACTAAGCAAATATAAAGTGTTGTTGTCAAATGAAGATTAGTGCCAATGGAGTCAAATAAGATACTATGATGCTGCTGAAAAGGGAAATGTTTTGCAAATGTGTCTTGGTCAATTTTAAATGATTAATGATGGAGTTTAGTTAAGGGAAAATGGAAACTCCAGATATTCTGTGAGGTACAAGGAGTAAAGTCCAAAAATTAGGCAAAGGTGGCTCCTCATGAAGATGTGTGTGCTGGAGCGGAGTCTCGAGGGTGTGTTCAACACTACACCAACAATGATGTAGTCTAATGGTGCCTTAAGGTCACTCTCTAGTTGTTCCCCGCTTCTTCTTCTCGGGGGGCCTTAATTCCACCTTTGTAACGCTCATACCCAAAAAAGACAAGCCCAGAACCTTCGGGGATTACCGTCCGATTGCACTCTGCAACCTGCTCTATAAGCTTATTTCAAAAATCATTGCTGATCGTATTAAATCTGTTCTATCCCAGCATATCTCCATCGAACAGTTTGGTTTCCTAGCAGGAAGACAAATACATGATGCTATTGGCATCTTGCAAGAACTGCTGCATAGTATCATTGAGGAAGTTAGGGTTATTAAAGGTAGTTAGGATTGATGAGGGTATTAAGTGACTATTTAATCATTTGGAAAGTAGAATAAAAGATCATCAAGAAATGAGATAACTTCTACATTAAATGCAACTAGGGCATATTTTATGCATCCATTAATGAAGTGAGAGAGTACAGTCAGAGTTAATGAAGAGAGAGAATCATTATTATCTGAGAATCATTCAATTTGCACAGTTTTCAAGGAGACATTAGATTGTTGAGTTTGTTGTTCCGTGTTACCTCTTAATTTGTACATTAGATGGATTTCTTGCGAGCCTCCAGAGTTGTGAACATTTACAACGTTCATCGTCAGTGTTCAGAAGTTCATCGGGCCAAATTTTTGGCCCTTTGTAAAATTTGCATGTCCTCCAAACCCCCTTGGGGGAATTGTAATGAGTTGGTCTAAGCATGGTTATTCTGTAAAACGGTTGGCCTACCTTAGGTTTAGCTGTCAAGGGGATACTCTAGAGTGTTTTTTCCGTAGGAATTATGCGTTGTGCTTTAGTGGCATATAATTCCCAAGTTTTTCACTAACACCTCCAAAGCTGGAGTATTCACCATGGTGGTCAAACCTTAGGAGGTTATTAAAGCTTAAGTGTTTATGTATTTTTACATGCTAGCCATCAATAATAAATCGTATAGACATGCACTCGGTCCCATAGGAGTTTGAGTCAATTCCGATAATTTTTTTTCTTCGTAAAATTAAACCATTTTTAATGCTTTAATTGGAAAAATTCAAAGTGTAATAAAAGCATGGTCCGAAGACAGAATTTGGTGTGGGGATGCTCGTTTTCACGCTCAGAGTGTCCTATTTAACCTACGACCCACTTTTCCTGGGTTTCGGGCAAATAAATTATCATTTGTAGCAATTTTCCTTAAAGATGCTACAAAACGACATTTAAATGCTAAAATGCTACAAAATGCACCAAGTGCAAAAATCACAAAATTACAAAAATGATTTAAAAACATTTGGAAAGGGTGGGATATTAATTTCTTATGGAGGGCGACCATATTATTAAATAAAGTACATGTTGAAAATCAAGGTTAGGATAGTGAATCACTCCATTGATTTAGAAGTGTGCTTTTCCTTATGCGTGGATCTTCTTCACGTGGGCGTCATTTCTCATGTGGCCACTCGTAGCTTGGGTGATATTTCCAATGAGGAGAGGGGCACCCCTCTCATGAGGTGGCATCCACCTCACCTTCACACCAACCAAAGTGATAGTTAGCGATTAGATCATGCGTAATTCGTTCCTTGGATCATGAGATGTGCACCCCTCTCTCAACCGACTCATGCACTCGCCCTCTTCTCCTCTTTGGATATTTAAGCAAGTTCTTGCTCCTCTTCTTCACATGGATGGTGGAACCTCTGCCCATTGTAACACTGTTGTATCTGATGAATAATATTGAAAGACTTTGGAGGTCCATGATGTGCCATTTGATGAATGCTATGTTATTGAGGTGATGTTGTAACATTGGTTTTCTCTTGCTTCAATACCGGTGATAAATCTAGCTTAGAAGGTTGTTTATAATCAAATAGAATAAGCATTTACAGTTGTTAAGTTGTTTATTTGTGCTTTGTTTTCAAGAGACACAGGAGTAGCCAACTGTATTCAGTTGTACTGAGGCTCTCTTGATCTCTTTTTTGCATGTACACTAGATCTAATCCATCATTGGCAAGTGTTTTTTTATAGTATTGCAGGTTACAGATTTGAAGGAGGAGCGGAGATCAGTTGCATCCTCTCCCCTCTTTGGCATTTTCGAGCTAATATTTTGTTTGCAGGCATTCCAGAGTCTTCGATAAATATCAAGCTTGAGGCTTGAAGTCCTCCTTCCACCCCTTTAAAAAACTCTAAAATCTTTTCTTCTTGGTTACTATTTTCTTGCAAGTAAATTAGAGATAAATTCTTCATCATTTGTTATTTACTTGTTCAAATTAGATCTAAAAGTGCTTTAGATTCACATTTTTATAGTTAGATCCAAATGTTGCTTTCCTTAATTATTTGAAGTATTATTTTTTCTTACCATTTGCAAGTACTAAGTTGTACAATTTTTGTGATTATACTAACAAATACTAATATTCTAACAAGTTTGTTGTTGGCTGATTTTTGTTCTTTTGTCATAGAAAATCGAAGAAGCAAAGCGATTTGGGAGCTTGCACCATCAAATAAGACATTTTTTAATCCCTTGTACTTATTTAAGCTTCTTTTAATCTAATAAAGTCTCTTGAATCTTGCTTTTGCGGATCAAGAGCGCTCTCTATCGGAGAGGTCAAACTTGTAATAATTTAATTAAAGGCAAGTGGGATTACAGGTCCCACACCCCCTTCCCCCATTTTGGGGAAGCTTGTACCTGTCCCCTTTACTTTCTGCTTTATATTAGTTTTTGCTTGCTAGATTAGTTCTTTCAATTATTGCAACTAGATCCAGATTTTCTTTCAGTTTTTACTTTACTTTATTTTGGGAATAAATTGAATACTAACCCCCTTTCTCTCCCGAGTACGGTCTTCCGACCTAAAAGAGATTCTTGGGTAGATAATTAGAAAATCTTTAATCTCTTGCATCATTAGTTTTATGGTTAGTTTTTACATCTTTGTTTCTTTTTCCATAAATTGACTTGTTGCCACGAAGTATGCTCTCTCCACCACCTAAAGGCTTTATTGATTAGTGGTGGATGGTCATAAAGTTGACACATAGTCATTAGTAATTAGTGTAACATTTGATCTTTGTACAAACAACTTGAACAAACATTTTTTTCTCTCTTCCATCCACAGGTGGAACTGTAGTACTCAATAAATTCTCACATTTTAACTAAGGACTCATAATAATAAAAGTAACAACCCTTAACATAGTGAAAATCTGACACTCAAGCATTAAGTATTGTGTGGGGAAATTTCTCAGAAGAAGTGGGAACAACTGGAGAGTGACCTCAGGGCACCGTTAGGCTACATCCTTGTTGGTGTAGTGTTGAACATGCCCTCGAGACTTCGCTCCATCCCACATGTCTTCATGAGGGGCCACCTTTGCCTAATTTCCGCACATTATTCCCTGTACCGCAAGGTATATCGGGAATTCCCATTCGCCCCTAATCATTTTCACCCTAATAATCTAAAATTGACCAAGATCATTGCACAACGGTTTTCTCTACAACAACAAGCACCATTTTATTTTGACTCCACGACATTGGTATTTTTATTTGATATATTTTTCTCTATATTATGTCGTGAATGTATCCATATTTTTGCTGTTGATTCAATTTAAAGTTGCAAAATCTTGTGTCGATTATTAGTCATCATTATAAAACTCCTAAAAACAACTTACTTTCATCCGTAACAACCAAATAAATTTAAGAGCCTTAGAAACTCTTTATTAGGGTCTACCCCCCTTGGCTTCGTTAGGAGTTTGCCTAAATGGAGGATTCGGGATCAAGTGACAACACCTGACTCGAGACTTTCCCCCAAGGATGCACTTAGCAACTTGGAAATATTTTTGCTGCATTTCCCCCTAGGTGTGTATTTCGGTGGCAACATTTTTGGCGCCGCTGCCAGGGACAAATCTTTTGTTTCCCAAAATACGACTTTTTGATTTTTATCTTTTGTTTTTTTTGCTTTGTTGGATGAATCTTTAGATCCAGTCTTTAATTTTCATCTGGTGACTCCACTAACCTTTCCCTTTTTATAAAAAAATCTTCAAAGTAAAAAATAGAACTTTTGTGAGTATTCTAAATGCATATTTTTTATTCTCACATGGCGACTCCATTAAAGGGATAAAACCCTTGTTTCTCATAAAAATTGTTGAGATTGATTGTGTGTAGATGAGCTTATTCGACACAATAAAGTAGTCGAAGCTCATTATTTGACACTCCTTCCTTTTTCAGTATAAAGTCTATTTCATGGTTACATCGAGTACATGCTGCTGATATATGATATGGATGAGATAATAGAGAAATTTGGTGCTCATATTTCCAAACATTATTATCCCATCGACTTCTCAAACATCTCAAGTTTTCCTAACTTTGGTGATGGTGAGAAGGGTTTATATAAATGGCATCCGATCTTTCATGGGAATGGTGATTCAACCATCTAGCATGTCAAGTCTTTTCTTGAATATCTAGCTGAATTCAATACTCTGTATGAAGACAATATGATGCAAGTGTTTGCTGGTTCCCTTAAGGGAGAGGCCAATTGTTGGTTTTTTCAGGGCCTTCCAAATAGGTGTATCACCTCCCTTTCAAGCTTCCTTTGGATATTTTTGAAGCAGTGGCATGACGGTAGGGGTAGTATGAAGGGTTTGAAATTTTTTCTTGAAGCAATCTTTTCCTTTTATTTTCCAAATAGAGAATATCATAAAGAAGAGCCTCCTCATTTTTCCACGGTAAAAAACATTGAAGATTTGGAGCTACTCCTTGATTAATTCAATAAAAGTGATGGCATTTGTATTTCCTAGCTACATTATAAAGAAAATTTAACAAAGATACATGAGAAGCCCTTGATTGAAGATGTGGTCATAGACTTCCTTCATGTTTCAATGGTATGCAACATCGAGGAATTGGAATATCCTCGAATCCATGTCAATGACAATTATAACAATTTTTTGGATTGGCCCCAAGAAGAAACCATTACAGAGATTGACACTTATGAAGAAATCCATGAAGTCTGTAATATGTGTGATAACACTCCCCTTTGTTCTCCACATAGTAATGAATGTTTGGAAAGTTGTGTCCCTTGTGATATATTTAAAACCCAATTGTTTGAGGAGGATTGCTATGATCACGAGGAGGATGAGTATAGCCAAAGACTTGGCACCAGTGAAAAATACTCTCATATCTGACATAGACAAGAATGATGACTATTGGACTTTTATTGAGAACGCAATCTATGAGACTTGTGAGAATATTTTTGAAAATCCCATCTATGATATGTCCAACGAAGAGAGTGTTTTATCTGAGATTTATGAAAGCTGTAGGGAGGAGCATTCGAATTTTTCATATGATCAGTTAGAGTTATATTTTCACGTACTGTAATAAGGACTTGGAGAAGCAGTGCGGTGAAGAGCCATATAGGGTACAATTGATTGAAGAGCTATCTCAGCCATCGTCTTTACATGCAGATGTTCCTTATGATTTGGAGCAGCTTGAGGCTTGTGCTTATACAAGAAGTTATCATCAGAAGAGCCCATCAGATCAACATGGTGAAGCGGTTAGCCTGCATCATCATTCATAAATTTTTATTAGTCCTATCCAATCATGGATAGAAGAAGCCTGTGGGAGGACTGACCATTTTGGGAAGCATTTCAATCATGTTTTCTCTTATGATCTCCCATCCAGCCCTCCCATCCATAAATCTCATTCAGGTTTGCAGTACTTAAATAAGTTTCCCTTGCTTTTGCAGGTAACCAAATGCAAGATGAGAAACTTTAAAATTGATGAGGTGCTAAGATGGTTACATTGGATTTTTCATTTTACTTAGCAGTTTTTATTATGTTATGTTTAGAATAGGAAAAATAAGCTCCTCAAAGTGAGCCTTTACTTTTTGCATTTCAGTTTCAGTATTTTCCTTTATGTACTTAGAAGTTTTTATTAGTTTTATTCTTTCAAATAAAATGTAGCTTGTGGTTCATTGGATATTATTAAATTTGTGGTACTGAAGGTTTTTCTTATCAAAGTTGATATGTTTTTACATGTTATATATATATTAGATATTCTGGTGTTCTCACATCCTCTCCTTGCCTGAAGGCTAGATTGAGCACACGTCCCGCAGCTGGAGCCAGATGTTACCTCCTAATTTGTACATTAGGTGGATTTCTTGTGAGCCGCCAGATTTGTGAACATTTACAACATTCATCGTCAATGTTCAGAAGTTCATTAGGTCAAATATTTGGCCCTTTGTAAAATTTGCATGTCCAAACCCCCTTGGGGGAATTGTAATAAGTTGGTCTAAGCATGGTTATTTTGTAAAAAGCATGGCCTACCTTAGGTTTAGATATCAAGGGGATACTATAGAGTGTTTTTTCCTTAGGAATTATGCGTTGCACTTCAGTGGCGTATAATTCCCGAGTTTTTCACTCACACCTCCAAAGCTCGAGTATTCACCATGGTGGTCAAACCTTAAGAGGTTATTAAATCTTAAGTGTTTATGTATTTTTACACACTAGCCATCGGTAATAAATCGTATGGACATACACTAGGTCCCCTAGGAGTTTGAGTCAATTTTGATAAAAATAATTTTTTTTCCAGTAAAATTAGACCATTTTTTAATGGTTTAATTGGAAAAATTCAAATTGTAATAAAAGCATGGTATGGAGGTAGAATTTAGCATGAGGATGCTCATTTCCACGCTCAGAGCGTCCTCTATAACCTAGGACCCACTTTTCCTGGGTTTCGGGTGAATAAATTGTCATTTGTGGCAATTTTTCTTAAAGATGCTACAAAACGACATTTAAATGCTAAAATGCTACAAAATGCACCAAGTACAAAAATCACAAAAATCCAAAAATGATTAAAAAAACAGTTGGAAAGGCTGGCATATTAACTTCTCATGGAGGGCGACCATATTATTAAATAAAGCACATGTTGAAAATCAAGGTTAGTATAGCAAATCACTCCATTGATTTAGAAGTGCGCCTTTCCTTATGTGTGGATCTTCCTCACGTGGGCGTCACTTCTCATGTGGCCACTCGTAGCTTGGGTGATATTTCCAATGAGAAGAGGGGTGCCCCTCTCATGAGGTGGCATCCACCTCACCTTCACACCAACCAAAGTGATAGTTAACGATTAGATCTTGCGTAATTCGCTCCTTGGATTGTGAGATGCGCACCCCTCTCTCAATTGACTCATGCACTCACCCTCTTCTCCTCTTTGGCTATTTAAGCAAGTTCTTTCTCCTCTTCTTCACATGGATGCTGGAACCTCTTCCCATTGTAACACTGTTGTATCTGATGAATAATATTGAAAGACTTTGGAGGTCCATGCTATGCCATTTGATGAATGCCATGTTATTGAGGTGATGTTGTACCATTGGTTTTCTCTTGCTTCAATATTGGTGATAGATCTATCTTAGAAGGTTGTTTATAATCCAATAGAATAAGCATTTACGATTGTTAAGTTGTTTATTTGTGCTTTGTTTTCAAGAGACACAGGAGTAACCAACTGTATTTAGTTGTACTAAGGCTCTCTTGATGTCCTTTTTGCATGCACACTAGATCTAATCCATTATTGGCAAGTGTTTCTTATAGTATTGTAGGTTACAGATCTGAATGAGGAGCAGAGCTCAGTTGCATCCTCTCCCCTCTTTGGCACTTTCAAGCTAATATTTTGTTTGCAGTCATTCCAGAGTCTTCGATAAAGATCAAGCTTGAGGCTTGAAGTCCTCCTTCCACCCCTTTAAAAAAATCTAAACTCTTCTTTTCTTGGTTACTATTTTCTTGCAAGTAAATTAGAGCTAAAGTCTTCATCATTTGTTATTTACTTGTTCAAATTAGATCTAAAAGTGCTTTAGATTCACATTTTTATAGTTAGATCTAAGTGTTTCTTTGCTTAAGTACTTGAAGTATTATTTTTTCTTACCATTTGCAAGTACTAAGTTGTACAATTTTTGTGATTATACTAACAAATACTAATATTCTAACAGGGTTGTTGTTCGCATATTTTTGTCCTTTTGTCATAGAAAATCGAAGGAGCAAAGCGATTTGGGAGCTTGAACCATCAAAGAAGACATTTTTTAATCCCTTGTACTTATTCAAGCTTCTTTTAATCTAAGATTTTAGGTTTCCGTGGTTTGCAGTGTTAGGATGGTTTTCGGATAATTTACGGCTGACATTCTTTTAATCTAATAAAGTCTCTTGAATCTCGCTTTTGCAGATAAAGAGCACTCTCTACCTGTTGGCAGGTGGTTTGGTAAGGAAGAATCGCCATGATGATATATCTGGCACCAGTGTGCTTACCCGGTATTGATGGGTCCCACAAAATCTATTGCCCATGTGTTAAACGGCTGTAGTGTTAACTAAGGCATCACGATATCTCGTCCCTCTTGGATGGCTTCCCTGGTTCTCTAATAGACGTCGTAGGACCGTGCATAGTCGATTTCATCATTATGGAGCGTGGGCCACCAGAGCCCCGACCAAATCACCTTCCTGGCAGTTTCCTGACCGCCGTAGTGTCCTCTAGCTACTCTTCCATGTGCTTCTACCAATATCTGCGCTTGCTCGTGTGGCAAGACACACTGTCGTAATATCTCGTCAGCACCCATCTTGTATAAATCTCCTGTGATGAGCTGGAAGTCGGAAGCTTTAACCACCAATTGCTTCTTCTGATGAGTGGTGAGCTCTTCTGGTGCTGTACCTGTTGCCAAAATTTGAATGATTTCTTCGAAATAGCTATCGGCTACTTCAACCCTAAATAGTTGTGCATCCGGCAACCCATCTTCAATGTTAGCTGGCTTCTCTCCTGTTTCAATCTCGCTTTTGCGGATCAAGAGTGCTCTCTACCAGAGAGTTCAAACTTGTAATAATTTAATTAAAGGAATGTGGGATTACGGGTCCCACATCCCCTTCCCCCATTTTGGGGAAGCTTGTACTTGTCCCCTTTACTTTCTGTTTTAGATTAGTTTTTGCTTGCTAGATTAGTTCTTTCAATTATTGCAACTAGATCTAGATTTTTCTTTCAGTTTTTTACTTTACTTTATTTTGGGAATAAATTGAATACTAACCCCCTTGCTCTCCTGAGTACGGTCTTCTGAACTGAAAGCCGATTCTTGGGTAGATAATTAAAAACCTTTAATCTTTTGCATCATTAGTTTTTTGGTTAATTTTTACATATTTGTTTCTTTTTCCATAAACTGACTCATTGCCATAAAGTATGCTTTCGCCACCACCTAAAGGCTTTGCTGATTAGTGGTGGATGATTAGAAAGTTTACACATAGTCGTTAGTAATTAGTGTAACATTTTATTTTTGTACAAACAAATTGAACAAACATTTTTTGCTCTCTTCCATCCACAGGTGGAACTGTAGCACTCAATAAATTATCACATTTTAACTAAGGACTCATAGTAATAAAAATAAAAACCCTTAACATAGTGAAAATCCGACACTCAAGCATTAAGTATTGTGTGGGGAAATTTCTCAGAAGAAGCGGGAACAATTGGAGAGTGAACGCAGGGAACCATTAGACTACATCCTTGTTGGTGTAGTGTTGAACACACCCTCGAGCCTCTGCTCCATCCTAGACGTCTTCATGAGGAGCCACCTTTTCCTAATTTCTGGACATTATTCCCCGTACCGCAAGGTATATTGAGAATCCCCATTCCCCCCCTAATCATTTTCACACTAATAACCTAAATTGACCAAGAGCATTGCACAACGGTTTTCTCTACAACAACAAGCACCATTTTATTTCGACTTCACGACACTGGTCTTTTAGTTTGATATATTTTTCTCTATCTTATGTCGTGAATGTATTCATATTTATGTTGTTGATTCAATTTAAAATTGCAATATATTGTGTCGATTATTAGACATCATTATAAAAATCCTAAAAACAACTTACTTTCATCTGTAACAACCAAATAAATTTAAGAGCCTTAGAAACTCTTTATTAGGGTCTACCCCCCTTGGATTCATTAGGAGTTTGCCTAAATAGAGGAGTCAGGATTAGGTGACAACACCTGACTCGAGACTTGCCCCAAAGGACGAACCTAACAGCTTCAAAAGATTTTTGTTGCGTTTCCCCCTAGGTGTGCATTTTGGTGGCAACATTCCGTACAGTGTTGAGATTCAATATGCTAAGATAGATAACATCAGTATTACATTCCATTTCAAAACAATAGCATATACATGATCACTGAAAGAACAACAAGCACAACATAAACACAAGAGACACAATTTATCCTAGGAAACCCTCATGGGGTAGAAAACCCAACAAAGCTTCCTCAATATAGGTGACCAGCAAATACAAAGATGTAATCCCCAAACATGAGCTCCTCCTCCATAATCTCTCTTTCTCTTCTATGCGCCAATCACAAGTGAGTGAATGTGTGTTAAATGAGGAACACACCTCCTCTATTTATACACAACTCCGACTAGAGTTTTACACTAACTAGGTCGGCCCCAACTTAACCACGTAACATAATGTTGACTGGGCCGACCCCACTAGGGTGGTCTAATAACCCTTTAACCCACATGACTCATACAGGGACGACCCCACTAGGGAAGTTTAATGACCCAAGTTACCACATTCTCCACGGAGGAATAAAACATCTCCGGATATACAATAGGGTCTCCACGGAGGAATGAAACATCTCTGGAATAATAAAGTACAAATATAATATTCTTAGAAGTCACAATATGTCAACACTCCCCCTGAACGAGAAGGATATTATAACAACATCTGCAGGAGCAAGGAGTCATCAATTACATGATACACGATACATCTATAAATCATTGGAAACTTTCTTCATACATCATCAGTAACTCAAATAGTTACTGGAACATCTTCAAGATCTTCAATACTGGAACATCAACATCTTCAGTATTGAGTCTTCATCTTCTGCAACACTCGAAGAACTACAGTAACATCATCATCTGGATCTCTCGATCAACATCATCAACATCTGGATCCTCTCGATCAACAGCATCAACATCTGGATCTCCTGATCAACAACATCAACATCTGGATCTCCTGATCAACAACATCAACATCTGGATCCTCTCGATCAACAAAATCAACATCTGGATCTCCCGATCAACATCATCATCTGGATCTCTCAATCAATAGCATCATCTGGATCATCTCAATCAACATCATCATCTGGATCATCTCTATCAATAGTATCATTATCTAGATCATCTGGATCATCTCGATCAACATCATCATCTGGATCATCTCGATCAACAGTATCATCATAGCAACATACTCTGCAATACACATGATCCAATTATGGGATGATCAATCCCTCTCACTAAGACAACTCTCATGTCTATGGACGATGCAGTCCGAATCAATTCAAGACATATCTCATGTCTAAGGACGATGCAGTCCTTGATCCATTTAAGACACCTCTCATGTCTAAGGACAATGCAGTCCTTAATCCATTTAAGACACCTCTCATGTCTAAGGACGATGCAATCCCAACCACATTACCAATCCTTTTTCATACTGGATGTGACCTAGATCAAATATAGGATTTATCACCACAGAGCCAGTCCTTTTTCATAATGGATGTGACCTAAATCAAATCTAGGATTTATCACATACATTTTGAACCAACTGTTCAGGGACAATGCAGTCCTATCACGTACATTTTGAACAAACCGTTCAGGGACGATGCAGTCCTATCACGTACATTTTGAACCAACTGTTCAGGGATGATGCAGTCCTATCATGTACATTTTGAACAAACCATTCAGGGACGATGCAGTCCTATCACGTACATTTTGAACCAACTGTTCAGGGATGATGCAGTCCTATCACGTACATTTTGAACCAACTGTTCAGGGATTATGCAGTGCTATCACGTCTACTTAGACAAAGTCTACGAACCACTTTTTGGAGACATATGTCTACGGATCAATTCAGGGACCAAAGTCTAGGGATGATACAATCCCTCTCGTCTACTAGGGACCACTTTTCGGAGACATATGTCTACGGATCAATTTTGGGACCAAAGTCCAGGGATGATACAATCCCTCTTGTCCACTACGGACCACTTCTCGAAGACATCTGTCTACAGATCAATTAGAGGACCGAAGTCCGGGGATGATACAATCCCCTCTCAACTTAGGCCAAGTCTTAGGACCACTTATCAACCTTGTTGTTGATATCATCGACCTCATCGTTGGGACAGGTAACCTCATCATCGAAACATGTATCCTCATCATTGATACAAGTATCCTAATCATCGATAAACATCCTCCTCATCGATACAAGTATCCTCATCATCGATACAAGTATCCACATCATCAATACATGTATCCTCATCATCGACCTTACCGTCAATGCAGGCAATCTCATCATCAACGACCATATCAGTCCCCCTTTCGAGGAGGGTCCTTCTAAACTACACCAAGCTTGTCTCGAAAATACTCAAACTTTACTAGAGACATAGGTTTGGTCAATACATCAACAACTTGTTCATCAGTGCTTACATACTCGAGCTTTATAGCTCCTTTCTGCACCATATCCCGTATATAGAAATATCCGATCTTTATGTGCTTTGACTTATCATGGAACATTGGATTCTTATTCATCTTGATACAACTCTGGTTGTCACACAAGATCACAGTGGGGTCCATCTCCAAGTCAAGCAATCCTGATAACAACTTCTGAAGCCATATCACTTCACAACTAGCAGAGAAAGCAACAATATATGCCACTGCAGCTGTGCTAAGAGCCACACTAGACTGCTTCCTACTAAACCACGAGATCATGGTATATCCCAGACAATAACATCCTCCCGATGTGCTCTTCCGATCTAATACACTTCCTACCTAATCAACATCTGTGTAGCCATACAATCTGAAGTCATGATCTCCAAGATAACATAGATCAAAGTATATCGTACCCTTTAGGTACCTCATCACATGCTTTGCATCTATTAGGTGAACACGCCTAGGTTCCACTAGATACTGACTCAAGGTGTTCAAAGCAAAGCATATATCTGGCCTGGTATTCGTCAGATACATCAATGACCCAATAATATGTCTGTACAGAGTCACATCCACTAACTCTGATGAGTCATCAACTAACAGCTCCAAGTTGGAATCCATGTGAGTGGCCATGGCTTTGCATTCTAACATATCAAATACTTTCCTTGGTTGAGAAAGATTCCTTCTGGGCCTTGCTATACTTCCAAACCTAGGAAGTAATGCATCAATCAGAGATCTTTCATCTCAAATTCTGTAGCTAGTTTCTTCTTGCTTTCCATGATCTGTTTCTCATTCCCTGTCAGAAAGAGATCATCCACATACAACAATAGTATGACAGGTTCATCATCCATAACCTTAAGGTAAAGGTTAGGATCGACTTTACTTTTGGTAAATGCCAAGCTTGTCAAGAAGCTACCAATTCTCCCTCTGTGACTAAACATCATTCACACTCTGCATTGAGTGATCTTCTGCATATCTATCCGTGCCATCTCCTGTCAGATGGGTCTACTTGTATGAGACTCAAGATCATTCGAATTCCATGGTGAGTTCCTTCTTGCATCCATCTAAGAGAAGAATGTCATTTGTATATAGACACCATCTTCAACCTTGTAGCAAAGGTTGAAATCCGCATCACTCATGGTGATCATTAAGCTCATCAAATGACTATCGATCCTGGGTACCCGTACAAAGCTTTCTTCAATTGAATCCTGGGAGTTTTCTCGATTTGTACTTCTTCTTCAATTACACCATTACGAGAATGGTCTTATCTAGCAACTTGGAGAAAACATCTCATCATGATCCTCTTCCTCTTTCTAAGAGAATCTTCTAGCCACGAGCTTTCTATATTACGTTTGATTTGTAAGTCTTCTTGTTGAACATCCATCACTTGTTCGGTGTTCATCATCCTTCTTTTGTAGATCATATCACATGATCTTTCCTACAAATAAAATTTAATTACATGATTAGTAATACCTCATAATCATCAAATCATGTTGACATGATAACCTATAATGCATACAGATATGATTCACATAGTTATGCAACTATCTTCACCAATACTTTTGCACAACACTTTTCCATATCCTGTATGCATACAATGGTTATCTAGATGCCTTCCATTTCTGCCAGAACATACTATCAAGAGCGTGCACAGCTTTCAACATGTCAGCAAAGAGGTTTCATTCTAGATAAACAACAATGGAATGTTTGTCCAACTTACCCATCATATGCATATTAGTAGTATATTGTTCAATGCTATATGAATGCTTACACTATGCATGATATGTTCTAGGAATGCATACAACTATTTCAGAGATTCAAATAACAACTCAAATACTTATCTTTTATGTTTGTGTGGTTGCCTCCCACTTGATCTCTATATGTCTTTGAACTTCTATTCATTCTGTACCACTATGCTTGCTTAAGTGTGCACTAGTGTCATCCTCATGATCTCATACATAATCATACATTCATTAGTATAATCTCAATACTATCAAAACATTATGATTCTAAATAATCTTTAGTATGTATGGTCATGATCATTTCATACACAGGTATACTTACCTAAGATCCTAACACAAAGTCGGATTCTAACTTGATATAGGAAAACATACCTGGATTATTATACCCAAACAATATCTTCTTTGTTCTCTTCAATGATTTAGAGACCTTGTGCTAGAACCCGCATATCTCATAAGTTAAGCATAGTAGAACAAAGTCATACATACCTCGTAAGTAGAGCTTCTATGTGATCAAATACTATGGATGAGTCTTTGTCTTCATATCATCATGGTCATAGAACTCGATTTGTCTTTCTTGATGCATCTTTCATGTTAGCAGACAACATCATCCTCATACAACACCATAGGTGCATTAGTACAGTCATACGTGTCATAAAACTAATCAATGAATGTCTTCTATCCATCACATGCATTCATTATCAAACAATCATAATTGTACTAACCTCAATAACATGAAGACAAACATATTATGAACTTAATCAAGAATCATATTTCAAAACATACCTGTGTCTGCTCAAGTCATACCTGTCGAGTAGTCTTCTCTATAAGGGTAAAACCCTAACCATCCAAGGTAGATCACTTTGTAAACATCTTATGTAAGTTCATGGTGCAAGGATGATAGTATATCAGTTCCATTTAAACCTTCTTCATCGCTGCTCTACGAGTCTCCCAAGTTTGCTAGGGTTTCTTCTTACTTGGAAACCCTAATTTTCAATCTCCTTCCTCCCACAACATTTTGCTAGAGGATTAATATCTATGATGAATGGATTCCAAATCCATTATCAAAGCTTCCAATGTTGTATAAGGTGTCTCCAACATTGTATCAGGTCCTTCCATACCTAAACACTGAAAACCCTAAGTGAGAGCTTCTTTCTCCTCTTCTTAGATTTCCTTCGTTGAGCCAATTCAGATGTGCCGTATTGTTTCTGGTGTATCTCTGCAATTTCAGATCCATAGGGTTTGAAACTTCGTCCTATGGTAGCCTGACCTGTCATCTTTCCAAAACCATAGGTCCGAGCTTTAATGGATTCTCTAAGAGAGAGTTATGCCAAGTGTCGCAACATGACCTATTTATGGGATGAAACAACATAGCGAACTTGTACGGAGTTCCATGTGTCACTGTTTTGTTAATTTTTCGATAATTTCATGCCATTATCATTAGGATCTCTAAGAGAATAACATGTAGAACATATCAATCATAAACACAATCATGCAAGCACACAAGAGACACAGAGTTTCACCGGGGAAAACCAAGAAGGTGAAAAACCCCGCAACTTCCTCAAAGATAGAATAAGCCGCAATACAAGATCACAAGGATCAAACCCAATAAAATGTCTCTAGTAGATGCTCCTCCTCCTCCACATGTGCACCACTTTCTCTCTTAGCTATGCGAGCTTGAGAAGTGAGTGAATGAATAAAATGAGAGACACAACCTCTCTATTTATACACTAACTTGACTTGCCAATAAATCACTGGGGCCGACTTCTCAATGAAGCCTAATAACCCAACCACATGACCTAACTAGGGCCGATCCCACATTGGTGGTCTAATAATCCATCGATACAAATGACGACACTCACAATGTAACTTGCGACACTTCCAAATACAAATGACGACACTTCCAATCAGAGGAATAATACATCTTTGTGGGATATACAATAAAATACAAATGTAATACATAGAAGAATATATTCCGAAGTTACAAACACATCAACATGTTTCAACTTCGGCCTCTGAAAAGCGAACCTATGAAAATACAATCTGTTCCCTCCCTATCACTTTTTATGAAATTTCATTTGGAGCTTCCTAGCCCGAGATATGACCTTTTTTCCTAGGTCACCTGTTTAGGACTGCATTCTGGAAGAGGCAGAAACCCTAACTTGTACTGATCATATCTCACAAAATACAACGAATCTGAGGCTGTTCTTTGGACACAAGGTACAGGGGGATGTTATCTTCGGCCTGTAGAAGTTTTAGATCCTGAACCTTTTCCAAAATGGATTTATAGTGAAAGTTCCACGATGACTAAGTTTTTCTATACAAAACCCTAACTTTCAAATTGTCGCAAGTGAAGCAAGTGTCGTAAATGCCATACATTGCCTTCCTTCAAGCTAGATCTGATACCATGTTGAGATTCAATATGCTAAGATAGATAACATCAATATTACATTCGATTTCACAACAATAGCATATACAGGATCACTGAAAGAACAACAAGCACAACATAAACACAAGAGACACAATTTATCCTGGGAAACCCTCATGGGGTAGAAAACCCAGCAAAGATTCCTCAATATAGATGACCATAAAATACAAAGACGTAATCCCAAAACATGAGCTCCTTCTCCTCCATAGGAGATCTCTCTCTCTCTCTCCTATGCACCAATCACAAGTGAGTGAATGTGTGTTAAATGAGGAATACACCTCCTCTATTTATACACAACTTCGACTTAACTTTTACACTAACTAGGTCGGCCCCAACTTAACCACTTAACATAATGTTGAATGGGCCGACCCCACTAGGGTGGTCTAATAACCCGTTAACCCACATGAATCATACAGGGCTGACCCCACTAGGGAAGTCTAATAATCCAAGTTACCATATTCTCCACGGAGGAATAAAACATCTCCGGATATACAATAGGGTCTCCACGGAGGAATGAAACATCTCTGGAATAATAAAGTACAAATATAATATTCTTAGAAGTTACAAAGCATCCACCTGATGCATATACATATACATGATCCAACTGATCATACAAAGAATCCACCTGATGCATATCCAAAGCAGTAACTGGAGCATCGTCTTGATGCTCAACACATAACGCTTACATCCACAACCATGGTAAGGATCCTCCTCTCACCATGCTTGGAAGGCTCCTACAAATGTGTCCCATCACTTCTTCCTTAAAGTATCTTCAATCTGAAGAACACCAAGCCTCTCTCTGAAGTACTCAAACTTCACTTTGGCTAGTGGTTTCGTCAACACATCTGCAACCTGCTCATCCATCGCAACATATAGGAGCTTCACTACTCCTCTCTGTACCATATCCATGATATAGAGATATTTGATCTCGATGTGCTTCGACCTGTCATGGAACACCGTGTTCTTAGACAACTTCACACAACTCTGGTTGTCACAAAAGATACCAGTAGCATCCAACGGGAGATCAAATAATCCAGACCATAGCTTCCTAAGCCATGCTACCTCACAAATAGCCGAACAAGCTACGACATACTCTGCTTTGACTGTACTTAGTGCTACGCAGGACTGCTTCCTACTAAACCAAGAGATCACACCTGATCCCATACTAAAGCAGCACCCAGAAGCGCTCTTCCTATCTGCAGCACTACTTGCCCAATCTGAATCAACATAACCCTGGTTAAACTTTTGATTCACATCATACTTAAGCCCATAATCAACCGTACCCTTCAGGTACCTCAGAATATGCTTTACAACAACCAGGTGAACACTTCTCGGATCAGTCAGGAACTGGCTCAATGTGTTCACCACAAAGAAAATATCTGGTCTCGTGTTCGTCAGGTACATCAAGGACCCAATCATCTGACAATACATAGTGACATAAACTGGCTCAGATGAAGCATCACACAGAAGCTTCAGGTTCGATGCCATAGGTGTGGCCATGGCCTTGTAGTCCATCATCCCGAACATCTTCAAGATCTCTACTGCATACTTCCCTTGTCGAAGGAAGATTCCATCTGCACTCTACCACACCTCCATGCCTAGAAAGTAATGCATCATCCCCAAGTCCTTCATCTCGAACTCGGAAGCAAGCTTCCTCTTGGTGTCGACAATCAACCCATCCTCACCTGTAACAAACAGGTCATCCACATACAATAGTAGTATCACAGGATTTCCTTCTTCAACCTTGTAGTAAAGGTTGGAATCCGCTTTACTCTTAGTAAAGCCCAAACTGGATAGGAAACTGTCCATCCTACCATACCAAGCCTAGGAGCTTGCTTCAATCCAAACAAGGCTTTCTTTAACATGCACACATATGACTCCCTGTCATGTGTCTCAAAACCAAGTGGCTGCTCCACATACACTTCCTCTTCGACTACTGTTGACGTATATGTAACTTCGGAATGTATTTCACCTATGTATTTCATCTATGTATATTGTACTCCAATAGAGATGTTATTATTCCTCTATACGGAAGTGTCATCATTTGTATTAACAAGTGTTGCAAGTGTTGTAACTTGTCGATGGGTTATTAGACCACCAAGTGTGGGGTCGGCCCGGATTAATGTAACCATGGGTTATTAGGCTAAGTTAGACAAGTCGGCCCCACTGGTTTATTGGGCAGGATAGGACAAGTATAAATAGAGATCGGGATATCTCTATTTTATCATCTCATTACTCACTCTTCCATCACTCGGAAAGTGGTGCACATATGAGGAGGAGGATCAACTTCTAGGATAAGACTATCTCTTGTACTTTGGTTGTATCATTGCTCTTTCTATCTCTGAGGAAGTTGCGGGGTTTTTCACCTTCTTGTTTTTCCTCGGTGAAACTCTGTGTCTCTTGTGTGCTTGCATTATTGTATCCATGATTGATGTGCTGTAGATATGCTGTACATGTTATCCTCTCAGTTAAGATCCTAGGTCAGATTGAAATTTCTGAAAAACTAACATGGTATCAGAGCTAGCCTGAAAGAAAGCATGGTATGGCATGTATGACACTTGTTGCACTTGCGATGCTAGGGCTTGATATAACAAAAAACCAGTCATCATAGCACTTTCGCTATAAATCCATTTTGGAAAGGTTTCAGGATCTGAAAATCTTATAGGTCGAAGATAAGATCCCCATGTACCTTGTGTCCAAAGAAAAACTTCTAATTCGTTGTACTTTGTGTTTTATGATCTGTACAATCTAGGATTTCTGCCTCTTCCAGATCTCAGTCATAAACAGGTGACCTAGGAAAAAAGGTCACAACTTGGGATAGGAAGCTCCAAATGAAATTTCGTAAAAAGTGACAACTAGGGCACAGAATTTAGTTTCGTAGGTAAGGTATTTAGAGGCCAAAGTTGAACTAGTGACATGTGGCATGCCGTACAAGTTCGCTCTCTTGTTTTATCCCATAAACAGGTCACGTTGCTACACTTGGCCTAACCCTCTCTCAGAGAATCCAATTGAGGTCAGACCTATGGAGTTGGAAAGATGACAGGTCGAGATACCATAGGTAGAAGTTTCAGACCCTGTGGATTCGTAATTTGGGAGTTACACCAGAAACAATCAGGTGCATATTTCTGTCAAAACATAATTGGATTTTGAGCATCTTCATTCATGGCTCCGGGAATTAGGGTTCGGAGAAAGTTGGAATTTTTGTAATCGGAGACTACGGCTGAATGCTACTCATCAAAATCAAAATTTAGAGACCAAGATCAAATTTTTTGGTTGGGCAGAAGGCCGGGCTTGATCAAACCCTAGTTCGAGACTTTGATTAGAAAAGTGGAAAA
Source organism: Larix kaempferi (assembly GCA_027924585.1). Classification (NCBI taxonomy): domain Eukaryota; kingdom Viridiplantae; phylum Streptophyta; class Pinopsida; order Pinales; family Pinaceae; genus Larix; species Larix kaempferi. The sequence continues at coordinate 4,399,702 of BSBM01000764.1, read as the reverse complement.
TTAGGGCTTTTGCAAAAGTTGGAATTTTTGAGGTCTGTGACCACGGATGGAAGCTCCTCAGAAAAATCAAAGTTTAGAGCTTTGGATCGAACCTTTTGGTTGGGAAGAAGGGTGGGCTTTATCAAGTCCTAGTTCGGGATCCTGTCTAGAAGATCCGGAAGTTTCAAAGGAAATTTTGAGGGGTGAAACTTTGCAGTTTTCAAATTCTGAGTATACCAGCTTGATCAGCTCATCAAGGCGCATCTTTCTATCCTTTCAGAAGTTTGAAATTCAAAGTTTGAATTTTTAGGGTTTCTCTAACAAACCCTAATCCAGCTCCAGATCCAGTTTCTGCAAATCAAGTGGATTGGGCTAATCCTAGAAGAGAATGGATGGGTCACCTACATAAGTGAAGAAGTTCCTGTTTCAGAGGGAGACGAGGCTAAGACTTTACATAAGAAAATCACAAGCAATCTCGACAGGTATGACTTACAGGTATGTTTCAAAATCTGTTCATGACTAAGTTTACGATATGTTTGTCTTCATATTATTACGGTTAGTACAATCTTGATTAATTTTTTGACTTGTTGTATCACCTTAATAAAATTATGAATGCATTCATTGATTAGGGTTTTGACACTTATGATTGTATTAATGCATTGTGGTGTTGTATGAGGTTGATGTTGTCCGCTAACATGAAAGGTACATCAAGAAAGACAAATCATGTTCTAGTTCAAGAACATATGACCATGGAGACATGAAGACAAAGATTCATCCATTATCATGGATCACATAGAAGACCTACTTACGAGGTATGTATAGCTTGGTTCTATAATGGTTAACTTATGAGATATGCAGGTTACTAGCACAAGTCATTGAAGAACAAGAAGACATCATGTGGGTATGTTAGACATAGCTAGCTAACATGCTAATCCAGGTATGTTTTTCCTATATCAAGTTAAAATCCTGCCTTGTGTTAGGATATCTTATATAAGTATACTTGGCATGATTGATTATGATTATTCATGAAGTTATAGGTTTGAGTAATCATGGGTTTAGGCATATAATGTTTCGTACTTTAATTGATGATATGACTAACCAGAAGAGTCCTATATAAACCTTGAATACTAATGTTTATTATCTGCGTTTGAAATGATCATGACTATACATGTTTAAGATTATGTTGTTTTAGTATCTATACTAATGAATGTATGATTATGTATGAGATCTTGAGGATGGCACAATCATGACACTAGTGCACACTTAAGCATGCATAGTGGTCTAGGATGAATATAAGTCCAAGGACAGGTAATCCAGAAAGCAAAGATCAAGAGGGAGCACACTCCAATAGTTCCTGCAAGGAAACAAATATTGAGAGGGAATCCACCCTACAACCAAATAAAGATAAGTATTTGAATTGTCATTTCTTGCATACTTGTTTGTTTAAATAATATTGTTCAATGATGTATATGCCTATGTTCCTAGACTTAGGGTGTGTATTACGCATATTAGAATAATTGCATTAATGAAAAGTATACTACTAATATGCATGTGATGGGTAAGTGGCCCATGGCACTGTACAACATTCCATTGCTACTTATCTAGAATGAAACCTCTTTGCTGATATGTTGGGAGTTGTGCACACTCTTAACAAATGTTCTGGTAGAGATTGGAAAGCATCTAGAAAGTTATGGGATATGGATAAATGTTGTATTGAAGCATTGGCTAAAATAATTGCATGACTATATGACATGTTTCTTTATGTGTAAGAATTTGTTCTGAAAACTATGAGATGTTTCTAATCATGCAATTTAACTTGTTTTGTAGGAAAGATCATATACCATCACCTACAAAAGAAGAACTACAACATTTGTTCCAGCAATGAAGTTCAAACTATCTATTGAAGATATTGAAGAATCTGAAGTTCCCAGGATACAGGATATAGTAAAAGGATGCCATGGTTGAGAAGTACCAATCGATCATGTTTGGGATGTGGTCCCAAGACCTGAAGGGAAGTTTGTTGTGACTTCCAAGTGGGTCTATAAAGCATGCTGCAGATGGTAGCATACAAAGCGAGGTTGTAGCTCGTGGCTTCTCCCAGAAAGAGGGATTGAGTATGAAGAGACTTCTACACCTGTAGCCAAGCACACTTCCATCAGATCAGTACTTGCTCTGGCTGCAGTGATGAAATGGAAGATACACCAGATGGATGTCAAGATAGCTTTTTTGAATGGTGTAGTCGAAGAGGAAGTGTATGTGGAGCAGCCACTCGGGTTTGAGACACATGACCGAGAGTCACATGTGTGCAAACTGAAGAAAGCCCTATATGGTTTGAAACAGGCAGCCAGGACCTAGTATGGCAGGATAAACAACTTTCTATCCAGTTTGGGCTTTACCAAGAGTAAAGCGGATTCCAACCTTTACTACAAGGCTGAGGAATACAATCCTGTGATACTACTGTTGTATGTAGATGATCTGTTTGTAATAGGTAATGATAGTTTGATTTTCGATACCAAGAGGAAGCTTGCAGCCGAGTTCGAGATGAAGGACTTGGGGATGATGCACTATTTTCTAGGCATGGAGGTGTGGTAGAGTACAGATGGAATCTTCCTTGGACAAGGGAAGTATGCAGTGGAGACCCTGCAGAGGTTCGGGATGATGGACTGCAAGGCCATGGCCACACCTATGGCATCGAACCTGAAGCTTTTGTGTGATGCTTCATCTAATCCGGTTGATGTCACAGTATATTGTCAGATGATTGGGTCCTTGATGTACCTGACGAACACGAGACCAGATATTTGCTTTGCAGTGAACACATTGAGCCAGTTCCTGATGGATCCCAGAGGTGTTCACCTGGTTGCTGTAGAGCATATTCTGAGGTACCTGAAGGGTACAGTTGATTATGGGCTCAAGTAGGATGCGAATCAAAGTTTAACCTGGAAGGTTATGTTGATTCGGACTGGGCGGGTAGTGCTGCAGATAGGAAGAGCACATCTGGGTGATGCTTCAGTATGGGATCAGGTGTGATCTCTTGGTTTAGCAGGAAGCAGTCCTGCGTAGCATTGAGTACAACCGAAGAAGAGTATGTTGCAGCTTGTTCGGCTAGTTGTGAGGCAGTATGGCTCCAGAAGCTGCTGTCTGAGTTATTTGATCTCCTGTTGGATGCTACTGGTATCTTTTGTGACAACCAGAGTTGTGTGAAGCTGTTTGAGAACCCGGTGTTCCACAACAGGTCGAAGCGCATTGAGATCAAATATCACTATATCAGGGATATGGTGCAGAGAGGAGCAGTGAAGCTCCTGTATGTTGCGACGGATGAGCAGGTTGTGGATGTGCTGACGAAACCACTAGCCAGAGTGAAGTTTGAGTACTTTAGAGAGAGGCTTGGTGTTCTTCAGATTGACGACACTTCGAGGAAGAAGTGATGGACACATTTCCTGGAGCCATTCCAAGCATGTTGATAGGAGGATCCTTCCCATGGCTGTGGATATAAGCGCTGGATGATGAGCATCAAGACAATGTTCTAGTTTCTACTCTGTATGATTAGTTGGATCATTTATATATGTATGTATGCATCATGTTGGATGCTTGATATGATCAGTTGGATCATTTATATGTATGTATGTATGCATCATGTTGGATGTTGGATATGATCAGTTGGATCATTTATATGTATGTATGTATGCATCATGTTGGATGCTAGATATGATCAGTTGGATCATGTGTATGTATCTATAGATGTATCAGGAGGATACATTGTATGATCAGGTAGATCATGTATGTTGATATGTATCAGGTATGATCAGGTGGATCATGTGTTTGTATATGTATCAGGTGGATACATTATATGATCAGGTAGATCATATATGATGATATGTATTAGGAAGATACTGTGTATGCATCAGATGGATGCATTGTATGATCAGGATGATCATAGATGATGAGCTTCAGGATGTTGCTCCAGATGACATGCATCAGGACGATGCAATGATGATGATCAGGATGATCATGTGTACATCAGGATGATGTATGGTGAGTATCAGGATGATACTTCGTGGCCGTGGAACAGGTTGTGCAGATGAGCATGTAAGTTGACCTGGGAGATCCTATAGGTCGGAGCTGTGTGCCCATAACAAACTGGGATGCTCTTTCGAGGCATTGCTCTGAGAGGACATATAATAGCGCTCTAGGAGATCCTATAGGTCGGAGCTGTGTGCCCGTAACATCCTGGGATGCGCTTTCGAGGTTTTGTCCTATGGCATATAATAACGCCCTGGGATATCCTATAGGTCGGAGCTATGTGCTCGTAATAGCCTGGGATGCTCTTGCGAGGTTTTTCCATGACCACATATAATAACGCCCTAGGAGATCCTATAGGTCGAAGCTATGTTCCCGTAACAGCTTGGGATGCTCTTGCGAGGTTTTGTGGTGACCACATATAATAGCGCCCTGGGAGATCCTATAGGTTGGAGCTGTGTGCCCGTAACAGCCTGGGATGCTCTTGCAAGGTTTTGTGGTGGGGTCACATGTAATCTATCCCTGGGAGATCCTATAGGTCGGAGCTGTGTGCCCGTAACAGCCTGGAATGCTCTTGCGAGGTTTTGTGACACACATAATAAGTCCCGAGAATTCCATAGTATGGCCAGTGATGATGAAGACCTGCAGGTTGTGGGCCTACATCTAGTATGAAAAAGGACTGGCTCTATAGAACTTCCTATGACGAGTAGATTAGAGATTGATTGAGATAGCAACAGTGACGATAATTCGATGACGATGATCCAGTGATGATGATTTAGAGAAGAAGACTTGTGCTAGCAGATCTATGTCGAGAAATACCTTCCTAGTTAAGAGGGAGTATTGATGTATATGTAACTTTGGAATGTATTTCACCTATGTATTTCATCTATGTATATTTTACTCCTATAGAGATGTTATTATTCCTCTATACGGAAGTGTCGTCATTTGTATTGACAAGTGTCGCAAGTGTTGTAACTTGGGTTATTAGACCACTTTGATGGGGTCAGCCTTGTATGAGTCATGTGGGTAAATGGGTTATTAGACTACCAAGTGTGGGGTCGGCCCGAATTAATGTAACCATGGGTTATTAGGCTAAGTTAGACAAGTCAGCCCCACTGGTTTATTGGGTAGGACAGGACAAGTATAAATAGAGATCAGGAGATCTCTATTTTATCATCTCATTACTCACTTTTCCATCACTCAGAAAGTGGCGCACATATGAGGAGGAGGATCAGCTGCTAGGAGAAGACTATCTTTTGTACTTTGGTTGTATCATTGCTCTTTCTATCTCTGAGGAGGTTGCGGGGTTTTTCACCTTCTTGGTTTTCTCTGGTGAAACTCTGTGTCTCTTGTGTGCTTGCATTATTGTATCCATGATTGATATGCTGTAGATATGCCGTACATGTTATTCTCTCAGTTAAGATCCTAGATCAGATTGAATTTTTTTGAAAAACTAACAACTACACCATTCAAGAAAGCTGTCTTGACATCCATCTAGTGTATCTTCCACTTCATCACTGCAGCCAGAGCAAGTACTATTCTGATGGAAGTGTATATGGCTACAGGAGAAAAAGTATCTTCATAGTCTATTCCCTCTTTCTGAGAGAAGCCACGAGCTACAAACCTCACCTTGTATTTCTCTATGATACCATCTGCAGCATGCTTGATCTTATAGATCCACTTGGAAGTCACAACAGACTTCCCTTCAGGTCTTGGGACTACATCCCAAACATCATTCTTCGTGATCGACTGGTACTCCTCGACCATGGCATCCTTCCATTCTTTCTTTTTCGCTGCTTCTTCATAACTGGAAGGTTCTTTGTTCATAATGTCATAGAGTAAGGCAACATAACTGGTATGTGATCTAGTCCTCTTCCTTTCTCTGTGTTCTTCTTCTGGAATGCCATACCTTTCTGCATCTTGAATGAGCTCTCTAGCCCATGCAGGTTCCTCTTGTGAGAGTTCTTCTCACGGGGTGGATCTATAAGTTATTGTGGATATTCAATTTCACGATCTTCTTCTGGAATTGCTTCATTCATAGTGGTGTCTTGAAATCTGGTTACCTTTGGTTTTTCATGGTCTTCAACAGGTGTCTTCCTCGATTTGATGTATGCTGAGTCTTCATCAAATGTTACATCCATGCTGATGTCAATTTCTTGAACCCTGGAAAGTATATTCTGTAAGCCTTCGAGCTTTCACTGTAACCCACAAAGATGCCCTTCTTTCTTGAAGGATCTAGCTTTGTCCTCTTTTCCTTTGGAATGTGTGTATATACTGGACTACCAAAAATCCCGAGATTGCTAACTTCAGGTTTCTTACTAGAGAAGACTTCTTCTGGTGTCTTGTTGTCAAGTATCTTGTGAGGTGTTCTGTTCTGTACATATACAACCGTCCTAGCTACTTCTGCCCATAGATGCATAGGTAGATCCCGGTCATGAAGCATTGCCCATGCTGCTTCCATGATAGTTTTATTCTTCTTTTCTGCAACTCCATTTTGTTGTGGATTGTAAGGAGCAGTCAACTCCCTCTTAATCCCTAAATCACTGCATAGATTCTTGAAATCACATGAAGTGAATTCTCCGCCATTGTCAGATCTGAAGGTCTTGATTTTCTTATTAGTTTGATTATCTATCAAGGCTTTGAATTCCTTGAACTTATCAAACACTTCATCTTTATTCTTTAGGAAATAAACCCAAGTCTTCCTAGAGAAATCATCAATGAAAGAAACATAGTATACATACCCACTCAGAGAATTGGATGACATTGGACCACATACATCGGAGTGGATAATCTCCAAGATTCCTTTTGCTTTGCTTTCACTACTTGGAAATGATTTCTTTGTGTTCTTTCCTTTTGCACATCCTTTGTAAACACCTTCATGCTTTGACTGGATTTCAGGAAGACCCTCTACTGCTTTGCTTGCAATTGGTAGTGCTTTATAGTGCACATGTGCAAGCCTTCTATGCCAAAGTTCACTTGGCTCCATGGATTCATGTACCATAGCATGTTCAGGTTGTCCCTTCAATTTGTACAATCCTTCCTCTTTCTCTCCAATCACTATTGCATCATCTATGGTCTTACCCTTTGGCCACATGAATACTTGGCCATCTACAAATGCAACTCTAATTCCTTTTGCATCCAAAGATGATATGGATAGAAGACTCTTCTTGAGTCCAGGTACATATAGAATATCTTTCATCTTCAAAGACTTCCCAGAGTCTAGTTTATAGGAGGATTCACCACTTCCTTTGATAGGATATTGATAGTCATCCCCAAGTTTCACTTTATGAGGTGACTCATGTTCAGATAGATCTACAAAGGATTCTTTAAAACTAGTCATGTGTTTGGAAGCCCCACTATCAATAAGCCAATCATCACATCCATGAGAGATAGTACCTGTGAGAGCAGAGATTAAAACATATTCATATTCACTTGTTGAGTCATCACTTTCTGCTCTAGCCTTCTGTGATGCACCTGCAACAATTAATTAATAAAAATATGCGAAATAGAAGAAATGACAGAACTCGGAATCACTTTTATATTGATCACAGGCCACTTCGAGGGGGCAACCTCCTATGAGCAAGCTCAACACAAATAACTTCACGATGCCTTCATAGGTCTCAACACACACTTATATACTAAGTCTAGGCGCCAATACTATGGGTCAAAACCATGGGCCACTACAAACTATGGATCAACAATACTACGGGCGACTTACAAAGCATATGCGCCAACAACAATAACATAAACTATTGATCAATAAATACTACGGGACGACTTACAAAGCATATGCGTCCAACAACAATATACTAAAAAAGTAAAGACATGGGTTCCTAACATCCCCTCCCCCTTAAAAAAAGCTTTGTCCTCAAAGCTTTAGATGTGGAAATTGTTGTTGAATCTGAAGGAGTGGTTCCCATGTAGCATCCTCTGGTTGCATGCCGTGCCACTGAATTAAGACCTCTGTGATAGAGTGAGAGCGAAGTTGACGAGTGCGTCGATTGAGGATGGCCTCCGGCTCCAAAAGGATGGATCCTTCATTATCCAGTTCGAGTAAAATCGTTTGTCCACTGATGTTGGTGCCAAGAACTTTCTTCAGACAAGAGACATGAAAGACTGGTTGAATGTGGGAAGAAGGAGGAAGTTCCAATTTATAAGCAATGGACCCAATCTTCTGAAGAATCCGATATGGCCCATAGAACTTTGGAGCGAGCTTATGACACCCTTTGAGTTTCAGGGAGGACTGCTTGTATGGCTGGAGACGAAGAAAAACCATATCGCCGAATTGAAAGGTGCGCTCAGAACGGTGCTGATCAGCTTGTTGCTTCATGCGATTTCTTGCCATGTGAAGATTGTCCCGCAAAATGCGAAGAATCTGATCACGGTTTCAAAGGACCGTGTCAACTTCCTGAACTAGTGAACTGGTGGGGGTGTATGGAAGAAGAACTGGGGGTGCCTGACCATAGACTGCTTCATATGGGGTCATTTTAGAGGCAGTGTGGTAAGAGGTATTGTACCACCATTTAGCGAGAGGGAGCCACTTTTCCTACTAATGTTGTTGTTCAGAGGTGAAGCAACGAAGATAAGTTTCCAAGCATTTATTGATAATTTCAGTCTGACCATCTGTTTGTGGGTGATATCCTGAACTCATCTTCATTTTGGTGCCAGTGTGGCGAAATAGTTCAGTCCAAAAATGACTGGTGAAAGTCACATCACGATCCGAGACAATGGAAGAAGGGATGCCATGAAGACGAAAGATCTGGTCTAGGAAAATTTGAGCGACTGAAGAGGCTGTATAGGAATGGTTGAGAGCACAAAAATGACTATATTTGGAGAGGCGATCAACCACAACGAGAATCACTGTCTTCCCGCCAGATTTAGGGAGCTCTTCAATGAAATCCATAGAAATATCTGTCCAAATCCATGTAGGTATGGGCAAGGGTTCGAGCAACCCTAGAAGGAGTGTTGTTTCACCCTTATTGCGCTGGAAGGTATCACATTCGGCCACCATCTGTTGAGTTGTCCTTTTCATGCCCTACCAAAAGAAGTTACGCCGTGCCCGTTCATACGTTTTGAGGAACCCATAGTGCCCTGCCGATGGAGAAGCATGGAGTTCATAGAAAACAGCCTGTTGAAGATCTGTGCTCTGGGGAAGCACCAGACGACCCTTGTATCTCAGAGAAGCACCATCCCAAGAGTAATGTGGTACAACAGAAGGGTTGTTGGTCAAGCATTGGATGATTTGAGATAAGGACGAGTCATTGACATAACCCTGTTGAACAGATTGCAACCAATTTGGAACATGCATAGAAATAGCTGAAAGAGAACCTTGGGCATCAAATGTGCGAGAAAGAGCATCTGCCACAATATTGTCTTTACCCTTCTTGTAAGTGATCTCATAGTCATAACCCATGAGTTTGCTAACCCATTTCTGTTGTGTCGGGGAGGAGACACGCTGTTCCAAGAAATATTTCAGACTCTGGTGATCAATCTTGATGCAGAAATGATTCCCTAATAGGTATGGGTGCCACTTCTGTACTGCATGCAAAATAGCCATCATTTCCTTCTCATAGGTAGAGGCAGCTAAATTCTTACCTGAAAGGGCTTTGCTGGTGAACGCAATGGGGTGTTCATCTTGAAGGAGAACATCCCCAAGTCCATTGCCGCAAGCATCACTCTCAATAGTGAAGGGCTTGGAAAAATCGGGCATAGCTAGAACATGTGTAGTACACATAGCTTGTTTTAGTTTGTCAAATGCACACTGAACAACATGTGTCCATGTAAAAGCATCCTTTTTCAATAGAGCAGTTAATGGAGCTGCAATCTTCCCATAATCCTTGACAAACTTGTGGTAGTAGCCAGTCAACCCCAAAAAACCATGAAGGCTCTTGAGTGTCTGAGGATGCAGCCAATTGTTCATGGCATCGATTTTGGCAGGATCCACGCGAACCCCTTGTGCTGAGATAATGTGCCCGAGATACTCAACTTCCTTCTGTCCAAAAACACATTTAGACTGCTTGGCATGGAGATGATGGTCAGAGAAAAGTTGCATGACAAGATCCAGATGTTGGAGATGTTCATCCCATGTTTTACTGTAGATGAGGATATCATCAAAGAATACCAGAATGAATTTCCGCAAGTAGGGTCGAAATATTTTATTCATTAATGCCTGGAATGTGGAAGGAGCATTAGTGAGGCCAAAGGGCATGACCAAAAACTCATAATGGCCATCATGTGTGCGGAAAGCTATTTTAGGGATATCATCCTCATGAACCCGAATTTGATGATACCCAGAACGAAGATCCAACTTGGAGAAAAAGTGAGCCCCATGAAGCTCATCAAGAAGCTCATCAACAACAGGAATTGGAAACTTATCCTTGGTGGTGAGGTGATTAAGTGCTCGGAAGTCAATGCAGAGGCGCCATGACCCATCTTTTTTGCGGACAAGAATAACTGGAGAAGAAAAGGAACTAGTGCTTGGGCGAATAATACCTTGCTTTAATAAGTCCTGAACGAGCATTTCAATCTCCGTTTTTTGGTGAAATGGGTAGCGATAGGGCCTGATGTTGGGAGGAACGCTGCCAGGAAGGAGCTGAATACGATGGTCTTCTAGCCTGGAAGGTGGAAATCCCACTGGTTCAGCAAAAACACCTGTATATCGATCCAGAATTTGTTGTAGATCCAAAGGAGTAGTGGAGACCGCTGAAGGTTGCATCTGAATGGAATGGAGCTGAGCGATGACACCATGTGAATTCTTGTTGAGGAGTGTTTCCATGCGATGTGAACTGATGATGCTGAGAGAACCTGGTTGTAATCCTGTCAAGGAGTGTTTTTGGCCATTGAGGGAAAACTGCATCCAAAGTTCAGCAAAATCCCATAAGATAGGGCCAAGTGTGCGTAGCCATTGAGTGCCCAAAACCACATCACATCCGCCTAAGGTCAAGCCAAACATGTCAGAGCGCAAGGTATAATCTACCATAGAGATACGCACATTTCGACACTTCCCTTTGCAAGGTAAGGTGCCCCCATTGGCAACCATGACTTCAAAGTTGGAGCAAGGATGGATAAAACAATCAGTTTGTTTGGCGATCCGAGGGTCAATGAAATTATGAGTGCTACCAGAATCAATGAGTATTGTAAGAGGAAGATTCTTGAAGTAACCCCTGAACCGCATTATTTGGGGGGTGGTGATTCCAGCTAAAGCATGGAGAGATATCTTTGGCTAGTCATCCTGAGATGGAGGGTCAATAGGCGGTTCCTAAATGTCGACCGGAGCATCCAATGTTTCTGGATCTTCATCACCATTTTCAGAGGCAGGCGGAGAATCCACATCCAAGAGATAGAGCTTTTGCTGAACACATCTATGTCCCCGAGTGAATTTCTCATCACAATTATAGCAAAGCCCCTTTTCTCTGCGTGCTTGCATCTCTGTTTCAGACAAACGCTTGATAGGAGTTGGTCGAGGAGCCTGCGGTATAGGTGGTCGTTGAGAACCCATATTTCGGAAGGGAACAAAAGTGGGCTTGGAGTGTTGTTGGGCTGCAATCTTGTCTTCTGCCAACTTAGCCAACCCTAGGGATTCCATCATTGTGTTGGGACAGAACATTTTGACCTCAGAGCGGATGGCATCCTTTAGACCACTGATAAAACAACTCCGGTAAAAGTCATTAGACAATTCTTCGGTGTGGTTGGCTAGATTCTCAAATTCGGTTTGATACTCTGTCACAGTGCCAATTTGGCGAAGTTTAGTGAGGGCTCCTATGAAGTCATCAAAAGCACTAGGACCAAAGCGTTGCAAAAGGTGCTGGCAAAAGTCTGGCCATTTGGGCTCTGGATGAGCCTTGATGTACCAACGGTACCATTGAAGAGCTTCCTGTTCCAAATGAAAGGATGTCAGCGAAACTTTGTTGACATCAAAAGTATTATGCAGACTGAAATACTGTTATGCACGATAGATCCATCCAGTTGGATCGGTACCATTGAAGCGAGGAAAATCAAGCTTCAGACCACAGAAATTGCTGGAAGAAGAGAACCCATTGTCTGATGAAGACTCGAACTGCCGTTTGTTTTTCATAGCTGAATGTTCAAGATGGAGGCCGAGAAATTTTTCATCCAGATCCTGGAGTTTGGCTTGGATGGCTGCAAGTGCGTCCTCCATGGTTTTTGCTCCTGCACGAGTGACAACCATAACCAGGAGGGTTTTTTTTTTTTTTTTTTCGGTTGACTAGGTAGGAAAACAAAAACAGAAACTACTTCAGTAAAGGAAAATCTGGACTTGGGAAAAAATCTTAAGGGTAATTGGGGTTTGACTAGGTTTTGGACACTGTCGAATAGACAGGGAAGCAAAAATGAGGATTTCAGAAGCGGGGTGAAAGAATGGGAAAATTTGGCAGAGGAGAACAAAGAAGCAGAATTTAGAAAGGAACTCTGTGGTAAAATTTGAAGGTGATTGGGTGAAATCTGAGGAAGTTATGGCAAACCCTAAAAATAGACAAATGTGGGATTTCGGGCTTTGGGAAGGGGAATTGGAGATAGGGTCCTCAGGGATGAAATATGTAGAATGGGATGACAGGGGTTCCCCGAAAATTTCAAGGGAAATAGAGTGAAGGGATCTGAAACGGCGCCGAATGGATTGAAAATGGCTGGATCTGGAACAACTTGCAAAATGGATCTGAACGACTGGATCTAAAATGGCGCAGCAACGATCGACAACAGTTTAGCTGAAAATAGATATGGACCCCAGGTATGTGCGGCTTCCTAACACTTCAAGGGTTTCACTCGGCCACCAATGCTATTTGACGGCTTGCGTATTGGGGTAGTACCCCTCACTCCACGGATCAGGTAAAACTGATAACCGCTTTGCCACAAACGACAGCTCTTGGTTTACCTCACGAGTGGGAACTAGTCAATCCGGTAGGGGTCGTTTCCCTTTTCGCTGGCAGGTCCTCTCAATGGGCCAGCTACTTCGGGGTTCCTGTGGTACTCCTCACAATGATTTTTAGGGCTTATGCCCAAGTACTTCCCACAGTTAAGCGGATAGGGATTATTCCCAAATCCGAACCTGCAACAGATGCGAAATTTTTTTTTGGCAGAAATTTCACCCAGCGAGCCCAAGAAAGTGCTCTGATACCAGATGTGATGCACCTGCAACACTTAATTAATAAAAATATGTGAAATAGTAGAAATGACAGAACTCAGAATCACTTTTATATTGATCACAGGCCACTTCGAGGGGGCAACCTCCTATGAGCAAGCTCAATACAAATAACTTCACGGTGCCTTCATAGGTCTCAACACACACTTATATACTAAGTCTAGGCGCCAATACTATGGGTCAAAACCATGGGCCACTACAAACTATGGATCAACAATACTACGGGCGACTTACAAACCATATGCGCCAACAACAATAACATAAACTATTCATCAACAAATACTATGGGACGACTTACAAAGCATATGCGTTCAACAACAATATACTAACAAAGTAAAGACATGGGTTCCTAACACCTTCTTCTTGGGTGGTTCATCATCCTTAGCAGCATGAGGACGATATCTCTTCTTGCTTCCCTTCTTCTTCTTGTTGAAGTTGTTGTTGTTGTTCTTTTTGTTCTTAGGACAATCTGAGGTAAAGTGTCCCTTCTCATTGCATGTGGAACATCTTAGAGCTTTCTTATCTCTATGATAATGATGGTGTGAAGATCTTTTGCTATGAGATGGCTCCCTCTTGAACTTACTCTTCTTGGTATGTGCTGTGAGAGCTTGATCTTCATTTCCAATCTTTTCTTCTCGGGCCACAAGCCTAGCTTCTTCTTGTGAACATTATTCCCATAGTCTATTGAAGGAGATCAATTTCCTTCTTGCATAGATTCCTTGGATGAAGGAGTCCCATGACCTAGGTAGGCCATTCAAGGTGGTCATGACAATTTCTCCATTCTCCACTACTTTATCCACAGCTTCACATTGTTCCTTGATTTGAGAGACCTTAGAAAAGTAGGATTGAATGGTCTCTCCATTTTGAAGCTTTACCCCTTTCAATTGGTTCCGCAGAGTCATCTTCCGATTTATGTTCTTTCCTTCAAACAACTTGGTCAAAGAGTCAAACATCTCCTTAGGTGTCTTTAGGGAAGACACATGGGGTATGAGATGGTCTTTTATAGAATTAGCAATGATTCTCTTAACCTTGACCAAGTCCTTCTTGCGTAAGGCCTTAGCCTCATCTCCTTCTGGAATTGGAACCTCTTCTTTTATGTAGGTGTTCAAATCATTTTCTTTTAGGATTAACCCAATCTTATACTTCCATGCTCGGAAGTTATCAACTCCATCAAGCTTATCCTCAAGCTTGGTGTGGTGAGACATCTTAAAGAGTACTTCAAATGGAAATAGAAAGTTTTCGGTCTTACCACTTGATTTGCTGAAAACTGGATCTGGAGCTGGATTAGGGTTTGTTAGAGAAACCCTAAAAATTCAAAATTTGAATTTCAAACTTCTGAAAGGATAGAAAGATGTGCCTTGCTGAGCTGGTGAAGCTGGTATACTCAGAATTTGAAATTTGCAAATTTTCACCCTTCAAAATTTGCTTTTGAGATTTCCAGATTCACTAGACAGGACCCTGAATTAGGGTTTGATTTTCCTAGAGCTTAACCCAACCAAAAAGTTCGATCCAAAGCTCTAAACTTTGATTTTTCAGAGGAGCTTCCAGCCGTGGTCTCAGATTTAAGAAATTTCAACTTTTGCAGAAACCCTAATTTTTAGGTCAAAAACAAAAAATGCTCAGAATTGAATTCTGTCTTGACAGAAAGATGCTCCCTTGCTAGGAGAGTCAATCTATCCTCCTGCCTTTGATTATTTGTGGAGATAAACCCAAATATTAAGAAGCCCTAGCTTCCACAACTGCATAATGCCTTCTTCTTAGGCTAGCTCTGATACCGTGTTAATTTTTCGATAATTTCATTCCATTATCATTAGGATCTCTAATAGAATAACATGTACAGCATATCTACAACATATCAATCATAAACACAATCATGCAAGCACACAAGAGACACAGAGTTTCACCGGGGAAAACCAAGAAGGTGAAAAACCCCGCAACTTCCTCAGAGATAGAATAAGCCCCGATACAAGATCACAAGGATCAAACCCAATAAGATGTCTCTAGTAGATTCTCCTCCTCCTCCACATGTGCGCCACTTTATCTCTTAGCTATGCGAGCTTGAGAAGTGAGTGAATGAATAAAATGAGAGATACAACCTCTCTATTTATACATTGACTTGACCTACCAATAGATCACTGGGGCCGACTTCTCAATGAAGCTTAATAACCCAACCACATGACCTAATTAGGGCCGACCCCACACCGGTGGTCTAATAACCCATCAATACAAGTGACGACACTCACAATGTAACTTGCGACACTTGCAAATACAAATGTCGACACTTCCAATCAGAGGAATAATACATATTTGTGGGATATACAATAAAGTACAAATGTAATACATAGAAGAATATCTTCCGAAGTTACAAATACATTAACATGTTTCAACTTCGACCTCTGAAAAGCGGACCTGTGAAAATACAGTCCGTTCCCTACCTGTCACTTTTTACGAAATTTCATTTGGAGCTTCCTAGCCCGAGATATGACCTTTTTTCCTAGGTCACCTGTTTAGGACTGCATTCTGGAAGAGGCAGAAACCCTAACTTGTACTGATCATATCTCACAAAGTACAACGAATTTGAGGTTGTCCTTCGGACACAAGGTACATGGGGATGATCTTCGGCATGTAGAAGTTTCAGATCCTAAACCTTTTCCAAAATGGATTTATAGCGAAAGTTCCACGATGACTAGGTTTTTCTATACAAAACCCTAACTTTCAAATTGTCACAAGTGAAGCAAGTGTCGTAATTGCCATACATTGCCTTCCTTCAGGCTAGCTCTGATACCATGTTGAGATTAAATATGCTAAGATAGATAAATTGGTATTACATTCCATTTCACAACAATAGCATATACAAGATCACTGAAAGAACAACAAGCACAACATAAACACAAGAGACACAATTTATCCTGGGAAACCCTCATGGGGTAGAAAACCCAGCAAAGCCTCCTCAATATAGATGACCAGCAAATACAAAGATGTAATCCCCAAACATGAGCTCCTTCTCCTCCATAGAAGATCTCTCTCTCTCTCTCTCTCCTATGCGCTAATCACAAGTGAGTGAATGTGTGTTAAATGAAGAACACACCTCCTCTATTTATACACAACTCCGACTTGACTTTTACACTAACTAGGCCGGCCCCAACTTAACCACTTAACATAATGTTGACTGGGCCGACCCCACTAGGGTGGTTTAATAACCATTTAACCTAGATGACTCATACAGGGCCAACCCCACTAGGGAAGTCTAATAACCCAAGTTACCACATTCTCCACATAGGTATAAAACATCTCAGGATATACAATAGGGTCTCCACGGAGGAATGAAACATCTACGGAATAATAAAGTACAAATATAATATTATTAGAAGTTACAATATCTCAACATACAGTACCATTCCGAATAGTCATGATTTTATTCAGATTGTCATGAAGTTCGAGGTTCATATCTGCGCTTATTTCAGTTAGAAACCAACATGAATTTCGAGGGAGTCCAAACACATAAATCAAGAAATTGACTGTTGAGGAATCTATCCGTACAATAGGCCGTACAACCTCATTAACACTCTGTACAACAATATTTAAATATGTTATTTCTCCTGTGCAAATTTAGTCTTGGGTTTCTGAAAATGACCGGTCAATCTTTCTCTCTCATACTGTATTGAAAAGATTTGTTAATTAAGAAGGAAGTTTTATGGGTTTTCCTCTTTTGAGGTTTTTCCCTAGGCTTGGCCCTAAATATCTGTGTTATTGTTCTTCTGCATTTATATTTAGATCACACGATTTATTGCATTGTGTTTATTCTTAAGTTATCAGTTAAATTCATTATTAAGTTGTATATGAATCTCTAGCTCAGAAAAGTCATAAATCTGGTTGTAGTCAAAGTGTTCGACAAAAGTACAATAAGAGAATTTGTAGTTGTCTGTCAATTTTTTTTATGGTATCAGATCTTGATTTTTGAAGAAGGTGTGTAAAGTTGTGTAAATACAGAACATAAGCGGTTCAAGTGAGGTCCAGTCAAAGTTGATCAGTTGCAGTCATGACCTCAGCAGGATTACAGTTTGAAGACAGGCTAGATGGGGCCGGTAACTTCAGTCCCCAGAAAGAATGCATAACTGTGTTACTCAAAGAGTTGGAGATATGGGATATTGTTGGTGCCTCCGACACCATCACAGTACCTACATATGCTGCTGAGAAGACTGCCTTTGAGAAGAAAGATATTAAGGAACAAAGAATATTTTTGGATTCCATAAAAGATCATGTGATACCCCACATCACTGGTAAGCAACATACATTTGAAATATGGAAAGCTTTATGTATCCTGTATCCAAGTAAGAAACATAACATAAAGATGGTTCTTAGAGAAAAACTGAGGAATACCAAGATGACTGATACTGATACAGTAACCACCTAATTACTCCAAGAATTCCCAAGTTAGAGATGAACTAGGTGTTGCTGGTGAGGAAGTGGAAGATGAAGAGCTAGTCATATATGCTCTTAATGGGTTCACTATAAAATGACATACATTTGTGCAAGGAGTAGTTGCTACAGAGAAACTTCCAGATTGTACAAGGTTATGGGATGAATTTGTTCAAGAAGAGTTCCGAGAGGGGACGTTCCAGAATGGCACTCAGAGTAGTGAAGACAATGTAGCCCTTGTAATCAAAGGCAAGGGAAAAGGGAAGAAAAAGGAGAAAGACCTTAGTAAGGTTCGGTGATTTAACTACAACAAGTATGTCCATTATGCTAGTCAATGTCCCAAGAAGAAAGGGAAAATAGAAAAAGAGGGAGCAACCGTCATTAGCATAAATAGAAGAATATGCTACCCAATTTGAAAAAGAATTTTCTTTGGTGTCAGTGCAGGCCAATGTAGGCAGTTCAGTAGATTATCATGACACGTGAATAGTTGACAGCGGGTTAACTAGCCATATGACCGAGAAATATGGAGTTTTTCATAGGATTAGAAGAGATAGCTCCAGGACACTTTGTTGAAACATATATTGGAAATCCTGCAGAGATAAGAGGGGTTGGGACTGTGAGATTCCAACTAGATCTTGGAGAGATTCTTGAAGTATGGGTACTATTCGTTCCAGATATGAAATTCAATAGACTCTCTGTGTTATCAATGGAGGATGATGGGTATGTATTTTGCATCAGGTGAGGTCATGCATTTCTATATCCAGTAGGGAACCCAGTTGGTACCACAATACTACTTGGGGATAGACAAGACATACTTTATTTTATGCTTGGAGAGGTGATATTTCCAAGTTCAGGTGGATGGTTATTTGAGACAGAATCTGAAGATGAGCTAGGTGCACAAATGATACCTTTAGATGAGGAGAGCAGTACTGACATGAGACTCAATGAATATGGAGGTTATGAGCAGGCTCAGGGGTTTAGAGAGGATTCCCCTCACAGTTCTTAGTTTAGAGTTGTTTTCCAGCATGAATATCGAGGTCATATTCCAGAGAAAGAGGGAGCTGCTCCAGCGGATAGAGATCTAGGTGGTGGAGGTACATGCAATGTCGAAAGGACCTCCCTTGTTAAGAGGGAGTGTTAGTTTTTTTAACTCAGTTGGTTCTTCCCCATGATTTTGATGTTCCATGGGGGGACAAAGTTATCTTTCCTTGTGTTACTTTTTAAAATATAATAAAGTGACTTTTATATTTAAAAAGTGATTTTCACTTAAGCAATGTGGGTCCCTTATGTAAATGCACATTTATTATGTATTAAAAGAAATTAAATGTGCAATTAATGACAACCCTTAGATCATCTCTAATCCTAGCCATTCATTGAGGAAGTTAGGGTTATTAAAGGTAGTTAGGGTTGATGAGGGTATTAAGTGACTATTTAATCACTTAAAAGTAGAAGAAAACATCATCAAGAAATGAGAGAATTTCTACATTAAATGCAATTGGGGCATTTTATGTATCTATTAATGAAGTGAGAGAGTACGTCTAGAGTTAATGAAGAGAGAGATAATCATTATTTTATGAGAATCAGTCTATTTGAACAGTTTTCGAGGAGACATTAGATTGTTGAGTTTGTTGTTCCGTACAGGCCGTACAGTACCATTCCGTACTGTCATGATTTGCTTTAGATTGACACGAAGTTTGATGTTCAGATCTACACTTGTTTCAGTCAGAAACCAACATGAATTTCGAGGCAGTTCAGGCACAAACATAAAGGAAATTGGATGCTGAGGAATCTGTTAGTACAGAATCACTAACAGTCCGTACAATAGTATTTAAATATGGTATTTATCCTTTGCAAATTTAGTATCGGGTTTCTGAAAATGAACAGTCAATATTTCTCTCTCATACTATACTGAAAAGATTAATTAATTAAGAAGTTTTCTGGGTTTTCCTCTTTTGAGGTTTTGGCCTTAAATTTCCGTGTTATTGTTCTTGTGCATTTATCTTTAGATCAAATGATCGATTGCATTGTGTTTATGCTTAAGATATCAGTTAAATTCATTATTAAGTTGTATATGAATCTCTAGCTTAGAAAAGTCATAAATATGGTTGTAGTCAAAGAGTTTGACAAAAGTACAATAAGAGAATTTGTAATTGTTTGTAAAATTTCTTCAAGCCTCACCAAGCCTCTCTCCATCCCCGGGCTCCACTCAAAACACAACAGAAGGATCCATCGAGAAAAAACCCAGAGAAATACCACCAACATAGAACATCGACGAATATGAATCAGGTACACTCCAACAACAAGAACACCAATTTATCGACACAACCAATGAAAACAAGAACACCATGATGGACATAATTGTTGAGGGACCTCACCAGGCCACTCCTCACCATGATGGACATAAATTCCAAGGGGCCTTTCCAATCCACCTCTTAGCCCCCCCGTATAGACAAAAAAAACTCTCAGCCGGACCTAAATCATAACCCTGTAGAACCTTGTAGAACCTTCGCACCGAGAAATAAATCAAAAAGTATATACAACCCATGCGATAAATGCAAACGCAGGACCGACTGATGTATGGAGTCGTCGAACCCCCACTACACACAACAAGGATGTTGTCACTTTCTGACCATCCAATCATGCAACGCCACCTCGAATTCATCATTCAACCATAGAGCCGTTAACATTGGAAAACATTGCAAATAAAAAATAAATTAAAAAAATTCACTCTGTACGGACCGCGTAATAGGGCCAAGTGGCCACTATATGTCATGGGCATAATATTGAAGCTTCGTAATCTGGGGCCTTTAAAAGAAAACATTTTAGCAGTACTAAATACTAAATTAATATGAATTTGTTTTAAGAACAATATGAAGGATTGGAAAATAAAAAGAAACCAAAGTTACAATGTAAAAACCCAGGTGACGTTTCACATTTGGTTTATAATAAAAAACAAAATCCACCATTGAAAACCGAGAACCAAGAGGAAGTCAGATGCCAGATTCCCCAAAGAAAAGCCACAAATTTTAAGAACGAGAAATTTGAGCGCATGCACTTGTATTGATAAATGTTCCCAACATAGGTTAACTATTTCACGATTATTCACCTTAGATGATCAAGGAGAGACCAAAAAGGAAGATATAGTCTCTCCCATAATTTGAGAAATAAATCTAATCATAGAATTAATTAAAGAAAAAACCTATTTGCATTAAAACGATTCCATCCCAAGGACGGTATGTCATTTGAAATGGATAAAATTATCCTATGCTACAATCTTGCCACATACATGATGATGAGAAAATGAAATAATGATGGATAGTGCACTTTATATGTAGGGAGAAGTCCATTGAAAATAAACAGGACCACTGGGATAAGATAAGATAAGATAATTTTATTAATGTCCAACAAATAACCACAAAAGTAGGTTAACGTGATTGTGCATTACCATGAGCAAAATACAAATTGGGAGTTTAAATGTAGCTCCTATAAAAATATAAAAAAGAACTCAAATCAAACCCTAGTTCTATAGATGGAGAGCCTATCTTAGAGAAGAATATATACAAGGAGAGATATGAAGAGAGTTCATCCAAGGAAGGTGAGTGGATCCAAGAACAATGATGCAAAAATGGTGATGGTGAAATTGTCACAGGCCACTAAAAGCATTGAGAATATCTCTCCTACCATCCGAGGCTGACTGAAGGAAGCTCAACATAGTACCCTGTCTAGAGGAAGAGCTAGAAGGATAACTCTAATGAGTAGTGCACCGTTGTATAGTTCGTCCGTCGCGATGGGGCCAAGAATATCCTCGTCGTTGGTGTTGGACGGAGGTAGAGGTGGACTGTCATGTCCTAACTGAGAAGTCAAGCTCTGTGCCACGATATGTCTATCTCTTGGTGCCCCCAGAGGAAGGAAGCACGAGAAAGAAGGAAGTGATACTCTGAATGGATCCTGGTCTCAACTATGAATGTTGATGAAGGGTGAAGGACCAAAGCCGAAGGGCCTCCTACAAGTATAAGGATAGACATCTCTGATTAGGGTACATCTAAAAAATATAGTAAGAGTCCGGAGCTCGTTGAAAAGAAGGTCCCTAAAAATAAAATGAAATCGCCTGCGAATATCATAGTAAATAGGACACCGAAAGATGAGGTGCTCCTCGGTCTCAACCACTCGAAGGTGACATACCTGGAAGATCCCATTTGAATGATCGAGCTGGTGATCGGTCTCTACATAGAGATGGTGAAATCCCACTTTGAAATGGCCTAAAGGAATACAAAGAGCATTTTCCCAATGGCAGAATGTGTAAGGGGTCGAACAATGAGACTGTCTCTCAGATCCAAGAAGTGTGTAGCGTAGAAGGCCATCTTGGAATGTAACCCCCCCATAGGGTTGATCCAAGTGGCCTACACAAACTAAGTTATAAATGTCATCTCTAATGATTCTGTTCATCTCCTGTCTAGTAGGTAAGAGGAAACCATGTGCATTTAAGGAATACCCAAAAGGAGAAAGTCGGTCCATCACAATACCAACAGATGACAAAATATATGCAACATCCGCAAACCAACATCTAGAGTGACCCGAAGGGTTGGCTAAGGAAATGGCCTCTGAAGAGAGATAGGTCAAGTATGGGTACTAATCATGCCCCTTTACTGTTTCGACAAAGATCCAAAAGCGGTGTAAGAGAGAGACAAGACTGAACATAACCTCAAGCTGAAAAGGTCGAGCACCAAACTCTGCGAGCACGATGGACTGAGGTGCCGTCTGTTTGCATCTGATGATGTGACGGAGTTGGAGGATCTGTATTCTCTCTGTTGACGCCCAATCAGAGTCAAGTAGGCATGGTCCCCAAACCTTAGATACATAGAGGACTGTGGGTCGAATGAGAGTATCCATGAGAGACATCTTGGATGAGATATCATGAAAATGGTGTCTAAAGCACTGTCTCTCTAAAAGGGTTAGGGAGCCATAGTATTTAGTAACTCGAGGCTGAATATCATGATGCAGGATGAATCGAGGACATATTAACTGAACCCCCAAATAGGTATAGGTGCTCATGATCTTGACCTCTTCCCATCTGAAGAATAAATGAAGATCTGTGAGTAGATTCTTTGATCCGTTGAAGATCATAACCTTGGTTTTACCTTGACCATCAAGTAACGAAGATCACAAAAAAGGGTCAAGGCATCTAACTGTCTTTGCAAATCCTCTGGAGATGAGGCTAAGAGGACCACATTGTCATCGAAGAGTAGAATAGAAATCAATACATGGTGGAGAAAGCACCTATCACCGTCCTGAATGTGCTCCTGTAAGAAAGTCTCTAGCTCATCAATGTAAGTCTCAAATAGTGTGGGGGAGAGTGGACACCCCTGCTTAACTCCAATGGTACTGATGAAATCTGAAATCCTGTGGGACATGTGAAGATGACCAAGGAATAGCTCATATAATCTCATAACGACAATTAGAAGGGTCTCATAAATTCCAATGTCTCGGATTATCTAGAACAAAGCCACTCTGGGGACAGAGTTGAATGCCTTTCGAAAGTATACAAATCAATAGTATAGTTTTGAGGAGTGGTGACATGCCTCCTCATTGATGGCACTTAGCATAAGAATGTGATCGATGGTTTGGTGTGCTGGTATGAAGCCTGCCTGTTTTCTCGCTTTGAGTTGTCTCCTCTCAATCTCCCTAGAAAGATGCATATGGAGGACCGTAGCTTATAGCTTGGAGAAAGTGTGGCCAACCATGATTGTTCTGTAGTTATTGGGATTAGTATAGGGGCCCAATTTATGGATCGAGTGTATAATGTGATGTGACCACGATTAAGGGAAACCAATACAAACCATGTGGTTGAATAGATCAACCAAGTGACAATCAAGTGCTTGAAGGCCATGTTTGAAGAGTTCAACCTGAAACTCTTCCTCATGCACTTCTCTGCTAGAACTCATGGCCCAAAAAGCCTCCCAAACATCATGGGGGGTGAATAGATAACAATAGGGGGAGAGAGGTAACTTGGATAAGGGGTTTCTCTGGGATATGATAGAGGGAAGGGGTGTGGGAGAACATGGATTTTGGATTAAGATTGGGTGGGAGATGGGAGTGGCAAGGGAAAATGGTACATTAGAAATGTTTAGGGAAATAACATATTTATTGTCCAAAATTTTAAATCCCTTGATTGAAGGAATTGATCAAACCAACCCCTCAATTGAGCATTTACTTAACATATAAACATATCTTCATTTGAGTATCGAATGCTTAACTCATAATTTTGCTATGGTCCAAGACATAACTTTGGCCTAAGTCACCTAGGATTAAAATTTATTAAATTGGTGGCTAAGGGTGGAAATTTACCTAAGTAAGATGCCCAAGAGAGTAATGATTGAAGAATAATTGGACTAAGGTATGCCACATGAAGTATAATATTCCAAATTTGAGTTTCCTAAGATAATTATTAATAATTTGGGAATAATTGGCCAATAATTTTTACACAAGTTAATTTTATTAATATTGGCCTAAAATATAAAAATAATATTTATTTATGATTAATTAGGCTCATGAGGGTGCACAAGAGGATAAGGTGGACCTCACTTACTTGAGAAAAATATAGAAACAATAAGAAATCATCCTAAAAGCAAGGCGACAACAAAAAATAAGGAAACTGGCAAAATCAATGAAAAGCAGGCAAGTGCAGAAAAGCAGCCACTCTTGAAAAGCATGAAACATCCAGAAAGAAATGAGGCATAGTTTCTAAAAGAAAGAGAAATCCACAAAGCAAGGAAAGTTGGAAAATCAAGAAAGTTATCAAAAACAAAAAAAGAAATAAGTTTCTTGATTTGTGCAACTCAAGAAGGAATAGAAACATCCATAAAAGCTCCAGGGTCCAAGTTTAGCAAGTGAGGGCACATACATGAGGCTAAGTGGGTCCAAACCCAATCCAAATATTCAAGGAAACATCCATGCCTCCTCCAATTCTAATTTCTAAGAGGATAAGATCAACCATGAGGAGAAAATTCTATAAAAGAAGTAGGAGAACTCCATTTCACATCTTTTGGCGAATTTGTTTAGTGTTTGAGAGCTTTACTTCTCAAGGTTGAGTGATGTGCCTCAACCAAGCTTGGGAGATGTGCCCCAATGTAGTGTGTGTTCCAGTTGTTCATGATCTGATACATATCCATTGAAGTTTGATCTACATTCCAGTATCGTCCCACCATTGAAGAATCCAAGTCATCCAGAAGAGATCCATAGCATCAGTTCAATTAGAGAGAGTTCTTGAGGAGATTTATCCAGAGGAGGAGAATCAGTCTAGTGAATGTGCCCCATGAGAAACCCATGAATCTTTGTGCAGATTCCATGAGTATCCATCTTATATGTGTTCATAATTATTGCATATTCAGTGAATAATGCTTATCTTCTTCTCTTCTTAGAAGTCCTCTACACTTAGTATTGTAAGGATTTTATGTATTAGGGACTCTCTGAGAAGTATGAGATTAAAGTACCTTCAATTGATTCTCAATATCCTTAATTTTGGCTCGCTTCTATTCTTATATTCAGGTATGATCCATAATTTACTTCAGAAGAGGAATTCGAAAGCCTTAGAGGTGGTTGGTATTCAATTTTATCAAGACTAGCTCTTTAGACCTTGTTTTTTGACTAGTTTTGCAGTAATTGTTATTAAAAGATTTTCGAGTAATAATTTTATGTTTTGAAAGACATATGAGATTATTAATACCTTTCTGAATACCCTCCAAGCATCCTCCTTAGAATTCATATCCCTCTCATCCTGTTTGGGAGAGACTGGAAGTTAACAAGCTGAGCTGTCCAACCTAGTGCACTTCCTTCTTTTGTCTCCAAACTCAGCCAAACCCTCCCAAATATTTAGAGACTCTTGTATAGAAGTAGAATAGGGGGGTTATTGTATGATATTAAATATTTGGTTACTTTCAAGTGTAAGTGAATGATTCTAGTTTGCATATGCTGGTGTGCCCAGGTAGCCTTGTGTAGACTTCAACGGTAGTTGTTGTCGAAGCATAAATGACCCTAGTACATTGTGCATAGGAATATGAATATGGACTTGAGTCAGATATCCTTGGTGATGCACATTATCTTTCATATCTTTCAGACCCTAAAGACTTGAAATATCAAACCTTGGGGGGATCTATCAGTGTCCAAGACTAGTTTTCCTACAACTAGTTTTGACAACTAGTTACTATATGAGTTAATTTATGTTTTGAATATTTGAATCCAATAGAGTATCCTTGTAATCAGTAAATAGGATATTACAGTGGTATCATAGCACTTTCCTATACTCTTGTGGAAATAAACCTCTCAGTTGAAGAAGATCATAGACCACATCTTTCGACAAAGAAGAAATTGTAGCTATGAGGCTCATATTAGTGGGTGATGAATATTTTGATCCATCTGAGGAATAATAAGTCATTTATATTGATGGAGGTATACCTAAAGATGGGTATGGTTATTTTTGTGACCAGCTGTACAGTGAATATAGAAGGGCTGAGCCACTGATGGCTACCCTAGAAGATATATTAATCAGGAGGATGATGACAATAAAAAACATGCCTCACCATTATCAAGAGTATATGGAATTGGGTGAGAAGATATGCACATCTATATCCTTCAAAGATTATTATATTTGCAAGTCTGTATTTTTGCCTCAAAATGTTGATGAGGATTCATTTGGGATCAACAAACCATCCATGGAGGAACAAAGTTTTTCCACCTCCCAGAGTAAAGAAGAAGAAGAAGGAGCCAAAGGTGAGGTGGCATCAAAACCATCTGCATATTCAAGCATCATGAGATTGTTTTGTTTTTATTCAAGCAGAGTCTCCAAAAGTTGTGACATGAGCACCACTCAAGATGGGGAAGTCTCAAGTTTCTTGTAGGAGAAGGGAAATGAAGCAAAAGCAGAGATCCATGAGGTGGAGCAGAGTGAACCACAAATTGCAGATGTAAAATTGCCCGAGGATCCAATGACTAAGGGTGCATCCAAAGGATCTCATGATGCAGGAAGAAGAAATCCCATAGTCAAAGATCAACCATCTAATAAGAATGAGAGGCAAAAAATTCTCTCAAGTGACGAACTGGGTACATTAGAAGACTCAACAACCCATCATCAGGTTGTCGAAAGTATGGGAGGTGAATTCACTTCCAGTTTCTTTATTGGTGATTTCAAGATCACTGCAAAGGAGATTGATCCCGTTAATGGTGGTGATACATATTTTGGATCAGATCCAAAAGAGGAACATAAATCAAATTTCCAGTCGCCACTTGAGATCCATAGTGGAGTATAAGACAAGCACACACTAGTTGGGTGTGAACCATAGAGTTTGGAAGAAGAACATACCACCCTAGATTTACCACATAAAGAGAAAAATGTGATGCAAAGTTATGAACCAGATTTTGTTTTTTATATTCCTTTGGGTCATTATGATATTGCAGCCACTTCTAGGGAAATATTGGTATGGTCGAGCCCTCTAGTGTTGAGAATCAAATTTATGGTGTTAAGGAGGAATGCAGTGAGAGGGTTGGAATGTTGGATGAGAATATGCATGATTCTCGTATGGTGGAGCAGCTCACATGTGGCAAAACACACTGTGTGGTCAATGAGACATTGGGTAGGCTTGGAGAGTCTACTCCTAGTCACAGAAGAAATTATACTGCAAGTTCTGTCTAGAACTGATGGTGCACATAGATATTTGGAAGATATAATTGGGAGAATTCAGATGGAGAATAAACAAGGTGGGATTTTTAACAGAGTCTCTAGCTCTGAACTTTGCATCATAAAAATGGAGCTGGAAGGAATGAAAGATGACTACTTGCAGTTGTTCATGGATAGAGATCTTGTGCTCAAAGTTGCAGAAGACAAGATAATAGAAGTAGATAAACTTTATATGGAATTGGGAGAGACACAATCCTTTCCCAAAATTACATGTGATCATTTGTGTGTGGCTGATTACACACATGGAATATTGGAGCAGCCTCATGTGCAAGGTGAGCATGAGGATTCCAGATTGGTTTTTGAGCTCTAGGGTTTGAGCTCTTGTGGTGCTAAGGTTCTTTTCCTGGATGCGCTCCTGTTCTTCTCCAGCTCCACCAGTCCGTTCCGTTCCTCCTCACCTTCCGTTCTGATCTGCTCTGATGGAAACCGGCTCGGGGGGGCAAGAGGCCCCTCCCACATACCCTCCGTTCCATGGTCTAAACAAAAATATGCCCCGCCTTTTACTCAAACCCATACCAAAATACGGATTTGTTCTATGGAGGTCCCTCTGTACTCCGCCGACGAAATGCCCCCAGACATTCAGACACTGATGCAATCCCGCCTGACACTAGTAGTAAAGGAACCAATACCTGTATTGCTCATTGTGCAGAACGACCCAGCCTTACACTGCCGACGGATCGAATCAATGCTAGAGCTCACAAAATGAAAGACCATGCCCTCATCGAAAAATTTGTGGGAATCTGGCCAACAAAACAGGCCCTTAGAGGATGGATTCAGGCCAAATGGAAGCCAAAGGATCATTTCGACTTACAGTTAGGATCTAAGGGTTTTTTCACCATCATTTTCCATCACCTGGAAGACAAAGCCAGAGTGGAAGATTGTTAGTTTTCCAGAATTTACTTCAATCTGATCTAGGATCTTAACTAAGAGAATAACATGTACAGCATATCTATAGCATATAAATCATGGACACAATAATGCAAGCACGCAAGAGACACAAAGTTTCATCGGGGAAAACCAAGAAGGTGAAAAACCCTGCAACTTCCTCAGAGATAGATAAAGCAATGATACAACCCAAGCATAAGAGATATACTCCTAGCAACAACTTCTCCTCCTCCACTAGTGCGCCACTCTCCAATGAGTGTAAGAGTGAGAAAGTGAATGAT
Source organism: Larix kaempferi (assembly GCA_027924585.1). Taxonomy (NCBI): domain Eukaryota; kingdom Viridiplantae; phylum Streptophyta; class Pinopsida; order Pinales; family Pinaceae; genus Larix; species Larix kaempferi. The sequence continues at coordinate 4,371,237 of BSBM01000764.1, read as the reverse complement.
CAAATAGAGTGCCTCCCGCACTCTATTTATACATGACTTGACTTGCCTAATAACCTTTACTAGGTCGGCCTCAACTTAACCACTTAACATAATGCTGACAGGGCCGACCCCCAATAGGGTGGTCTAATAACCCTTTGACCCACATGACTTATACAGGGCCGACCCGACCAAGTTGGTCTAATAATCCATCAAGTATAAGTTACGACACTTACAATATAAATGACGACACTTCCGTATAGAGGAATAATAGCATCTCTATAGGAATACAAACACTTCCGTATAGAGGAATAATAACATCTCTATAGGAATACAATATACATATATGAAATACATTCTGAAGTTACAAATACATCAACACTCCCTCTTAACTAAGAAGGTATTTCTCGACACATGTATTCTAGTACAAGTCTTCTTCTTGGATCATCGTCACTGATCATCATCATCAGATCATCGTCATCGAATCATCGTCATCGAATCATCGTCATCATCATTTCTGCTGTAATCTCAATCAATCTCTCATCTACTCGTCATAGGAAGTTCTATAGAGCCATTCCTTTTTCATACTGGATGTAGGTCCACCACCTGTAGGTCTTCATCATCACTGGCCATACTGTGGAGTCTTTAGGACTGATTACGTGTGTTAAGCCAAAACCTCGAAAGAGCATCCCAGGACTGATTACGAGCATATTGCTCAACCTATCAGATCTCCCAGGATCTTTTACATGTGGCTGCACAACCTGTCCATGGCCACGGAGTATCATCCTGATACTCATGATCATACTGATCATGTCATATCAGCGAGCAAGCCATCAAGTAGGTACACCTGAGGACTGATTACACTGCCTCTGCGAAACCTGCAAGATCTCCCAGGACTGATTACACTGCCTCTGCAAAACCTGCAAGAGCATCTCAGGACTGATCATATGCCTCTGCAAAACCTGTGTACCATACTATCACATCATCGTCATCATCCACGGAGCACAACCCAGATGCACACACACAACACTTATATACACTGGCATGGGAGGAACTACCTACCACCATCCGGGAATGGCTCAGTACTTACATCATGACCATGGGAGGAATCTCCTATCACCATGTCACCATGGAAGGAACTACCTACCACCATGTCGGAAAGGTACAACACTTACATCACGATCATGGGAGGACTCTCCTATCACCATGTCACCATGGAAGGAACTACCGGCCACCATGTCGGAAAGGCACGACAATTACATCAACGACCATGAGAGGACTCTCCTATCACCCTGTTACCATGGAAGGAACTACCTACCATCATGTCGGAACAGCCCAACAATTACATCAATGACCATGAGAGGACTCTCCTATCACCATGTTACCATGGAAGGAACTACCTACCATCATGTTGGAAAATCCCAACAGCCCTTATATCTCACCATGGGAGGACCATACCTACCACCATGTGAGAATGGCCCAGCCCTTACATCTGCACCATGGGAGGACCATACCTACCACCATGTGAGAATGGCCCCAGCCCTTACATCTCACCATAGGAGGACCATACCTACCACTATGTGAGAATGGCTCGTGTGCATCTGTGTCTTCGGACTTGGCTCGTGTGCATCTGTGTCTCCAGACTCATCACTTCCCCTTGGAAAAAATCTCGATCTGAAGTACACCAAGTCTCTCTCTGAAGTATTCAAACTTCACTTTGGCCAGCGGCTTGGTCAACACATCGGCTATCTGCTCGTCCATCACAACATATAGGAGCTTCACTGCTCCTCTCTGCACCATATCCATGATATAGTGATAATTGATCTCATTGTGCTTCAACTTGTCATGGAACACCGGGTTCTCTAACAACTTCACACAAATCTGGTTGTCGTAATATATACAAGTAGCACTCAACTGTAGATCAAAACAAATCAGACAGTAGATTCCTAAGCCATACTGCCTCACAACTAGCCGAACAAACTGCGACATACTCTGCTTCGGCTATACTCAGTGCCACACATGACTGCTTCCTGCTAAACCAAGAGATCATACTGGATCCCATACTGAAGCAGCACCCCGAAGTGCTCTTCCAATCAATGGCACTACCTGCCCAATCTGAATCAACATAACCCTCCAGGTTAAACTTTTGACTCGCCTCATACTTGAGCCCATAGTCAACTATACCCTTCAGGTACCTCAGAATATGCTTTGCAGCTATCAGGTGAACATGTCTCGGATTTGTCAAATACTTTCTCAAGGTGTTCACTGCAAAGCAGATATCTGGTCTCGTATTCGTTAGGTACATCAAGGACCCAATCATCCGACGATACATCATCACATGATCATCTTGATCATCATCATAGCATCATCCTGATGCATATCATCTAGAGCAACACCCTGAAGCTCATCATCCATGATCATCCTGATCATACACTGCGTCCTCCTGATGCATACAAAGTATCTACTTGATACATGTCATCATACATGATCCACCTGATCATACAATGTATCCACTTGATACATATCATGCATCGACCTGATGCATATCACATACATGATCCACCTGATCATACAATGTATCCACCTAATACATATACAAATACATGATCCACCTGATCATATCAAGCATCCAACATGATGCATATACATGTACATGATCCAACTGATCATACCAAGCATCCAACATGATGCATATACATATACATGATCCAACTGATCATACAAAGAATCCAACTGATGCATATACAAAGCAGTAACTGGAGCATCGTCCTAATGCTCATCACACAACGCTTACATCCACAGCCATGGGAAGGATCCTCCTCTCGCCATGCTCGGAATGGCTCCTGCAAATGTGTCCATCACTTCTTCCTCGAAGTGTCATCAATCTGAAGAACACCAAGCAACAAAGATGTCTTGACATCCATCTGGTGTATCTTCCATTTCATCACTTGCTTTGTATTTCTCTATGCTGCCATCTGCAGCATGCTTGATCTTTGGAAGTCACAACAGATTTCCCATCTAGTCTTGGGACCACATCCCAAACATCTTTCTTCATGATCGACGGATCATGGTATTCTTCCATTACTTCATCCTGGATCTTGGGAACTTCAATATATTCAATATCTTCAATAGATAACTTTGTTGCTGGAACAGATGTTATAGTCCTTCTTTTGTAGGTGCTCGTATACGATCTTTCCTACAAAACAAGTTAAATTGCATCATTAGAAACTTCTCATATTTTTCAGAACAAATTCTTACACCTAAAGAAATATGTCATATAATCATGCAATTATTTAGCCAATGCTTCAATACAACATTTATCCATATCCCGTAACTTTCTATATGCCTTCCAATCTCTACCAGAACATTGTTAAGAGTTTGCACTACACCCAACATGTCAGCAAAGAGGTTTCATTCTAGATAAGTAGCTATGGAATGTTGTACAATGCCATAGGCCACTTACCCATCACATGCATATTAGTAGTATACTGTTCATTAATGCAATTATTCTAATATGAATAATACACACCCTGAGTCTAGGAACATAAGCATATACATCATTGAACAATATTATTTAAACAAACAAATATGCAAGAAATGACAATTCAAATACTTATCTTTGTTTGGTTTGTAGGGTGGACTCCCTCTCAATATTTGCTTCCTTGCAGGAACTACTGGAGTGTGCTTCCTCTTGATCTTTGCTTCCTGGATTACCTGTCTTTGAACTTATATCCATCCTCGATCACTATGCATACATACTAGTATCATTATTGTGTTATCCTAGAGATCTCATACATACATTCATTAGTATAATCTTAGTAATATAAAAAACATTATGATTCTAAGTAATCTTAAACATGTATGGTCAAGATAATTTCATACACAGATAATAAACATTAGTATTCAAGGTTTCAGGGAATACTTCTTTTACTCATGCATATTCTTTATTTGACCAAAAGAGTTTTCTAGTTAGTCATATCATCAATCAATGTAAGAGACATAATATGCATAAACCCTTGATTACTTACATTTCTAACTTCATGAATAATCATTATCAACCATACAACAGTATAAGATCCTAACACAAGGTAGGATTCTAACTTGATATAGGAAAAACATACCTGGTTATCATACTTGCTAGTTATTTCTAGCAATGTCTTCTTGTTCTCTTCAATGACTTGTGCTAGTAACCTGCATATCTCATAGGTTAAGTATTGTAGAACCAAAGTATACATACCTCGTAAGTAGAGCTTCTATGTGATCCATGACAATGGATGAATCTTTGTCTTCATGTCACCATGGTCATATGTTCTTGAACTAGAACATGGTTTGTCTTTCTTGATGTACCTTTCATGTTAGTGGACAACATCAACCTCATACAACACCACAAAGCATTAGTACAATCATAAGTGTCAAAACCCTAATCGATGAATATTTGCATTCATAATTTTATTAAGGTGATACGACAAGTCTAAAGTTAATCAATATTGTACTAACCTTAATGAAGAAAAACATACCATAAACTTAATCATGAACAGATCTCAAAACATACTTGGATAAGTCATACCTGTCGAGATTGCTTGTAATCTTCTTATGTAAGGCCTTAACCTCATCTCCCTCTGAAACAGGAACTTCTTCACTTATGCAGGTGACCAATCCATTCTCTTATAGGATTAACGCAATCCACTTTGATTTGTTGAAACTGGATTTGGAGATGGATTAGGGTTTGTCAGAGAAGCCCTAAAAATTCAAACTTTGAATTTCAAACTTCTGAAAGGATAGAAAGATGCGCCTTTCTGAGCTGGTCAAGCTGGTATACTCAGAATTCGAAAACTGCAAAATTTCACCCCTCAAAATTGCCTTTTAGATTTTTGCCGGATTCACTAGGGAGGACCCTGAATTAGGGTTTGAGTTTCCCGAAGCTTCACCCACCCAAATAGTTTTATCCAAAGCTCTAAACTTTGATTTTTCCAAGGAGCTTCTAGCTATGGTCACAAATTTCAAAAATTCCCATTTTTGCAGAAGCCCTAATTTTTCACCTTTTCGATCAAAGTCCTGAACTAGGGTTTGATCAAGCCCGGCCTTCTTCCCAACCAAAAAATTTGATCTTGGTCTCTAAATTTCAATTTTGATGAGGAGCATCCAGCTGTGGTCTCTGATTACAAAAATTCCAACATTCTCTGAAACCCTAAATTCCCGGAGCCATGAATGAAGGTGCTCAAAATCCAATTATGTTTTGACAGACATATGCACCTGATTGTTTCTAGTGTAACTCCGAAATTTCAAATATAAAGGGTCTAAAAATTCTACTTGTGGTATCCTGACCTGTTATCTTTCTAAACCCATAGTTTTGACCTCAATTGGATTCTCTAAGAGAGAGTTATGCCAAGTGTCGCAACGTGACCTTATTATGGGATAAAACATGAGAGCAAACTTGTACGGCGTGCCACGTGTCACTGGTTCAGTTTTGGCCTCTGAAAAACTTACCTGAGAAAGTACAGTCCATGCCCTACCTACCTAATCTTACTAAATTTCATTTGGAGCTTCCTAGCCCAAGTTGTGACCTTTTTTCCTAGGTCACCTGTTTATGACTCAGATATGGAAGAGGCAGAAACCCTATATTGTATAGATCATAAATCACAAAGTACAATGAATTAGAGGTTGTCCTTTGGACACAAGGTACATGGGGATATTATATTTTACCTGTAATATTTTCAGATCCTGAAACCTCTCCGAAATGTATTTATAGAGAAAGTGCTACGATGACTAGTTTTTTCTATATCAAGCCCTAGCTTCGCAAGTGCAACAAGTGTCATACATGCCATACCATGCCTTCTTTCAGGCTAGCTCTGATACCATGTTAGTTTTTAAGAATTTACTTCATTCTGATCTAGGATCTTAATTGAGAGAATAACATGTACAACATATCTACAGCATATCAATCATGGACACAATAATGCAAGCACACAAGAGACACAGAGTTTCGTCGGAGAAAACCAAGAAGGTGAAAAACCCCGCAACTTCCTCAGAGATAGATAGAGAAATGATACAACCCAAGCATAAGAGATATACTCCTAGCAGTAGCTTCTCCTCCTCCACTACTGTGCCACTCTCCAATGAGTGTAAGAGTGAGAAAGTGAATGATCAAATAGAGTGCCTCCCGCACTCTATTTATACATGACTTGACTTGCCTAATAACCTTTACTAGGTCAGCCTCAACTTAACCACTTAACATAATGTTGACAGGGCTGACCCCCAATAAGGTGGTCTAATAACCCTTTGACCCACATGACTTATACAGGGCCGACCCCACCAAGGTGGTCTAATAACCCATCAAGTATAAGTTACGACACTTACAATATAAATGATGACACTTCCGTATAGAGGAATAATAACATCTCTATAGGAATACAAACACTTCCGTATAGAGGAATAATAACATCTCTATAGGAATACAATATACATATATGAAATACATTCCGAAGTTACAAATACATCAACAAAGATGGCGGATCGTACTTCTTCAACTCAGTGGGATTGTATTTACGAAACTGGGTCGAAAGATTCAACCCAGAAAAAGAAAACTTCACATGGGCTCTTGTCTAGATACTAATGCTGTAACATACCTAGCACTTGAGACATTTTATGTTTGTGGAAAAACATTACCTTAAATTTTATTGTAAAGTTTTATATTTAACCAAGTGTCAAGGATGACTGTAAATGAATAATATTATTAGTTAATAAATAAAAATAGGAGACACTCACCCAAAGAGACTGTTGACAGAATGTTTATTGACCCACTAGGAGGAATGGAATCTGGGGTAGAAGGCAATGGACAAGTGGCAGCATCTGAACTCAGTAACTAGCTGTTGTTATGGGACAACTCCTTGATTTTGTGGTCAAGTTCTCTGGAATGTGGAACTGGAGCTTACGGATCATTGATTGAAAACTGACCACCAAAAAGGCCTAGGAATCTTTTATAGCCATCGAATTTGAGCAGAGGCTCACACTTTCTTTGACGAGAGAACTTACCTTGTGGTTTTGCTGGATATTGCACACAAGCGATTCGATGAGGGGAAGCTATGTTTTGAGTTGCAAAGTAAGGATGTCTTATTCCTGCTGAGTGCAGAGGTTTTGGATATGTATGCAAGTCCCCATTGATTGTTGAAATACGTGTGTGAGGTGTGTATGCAAGTACCCATTGATTGCTGAAGTACAACCTGAGTGCCTTGTTTCTACACAGAGACTTCTTCCTAGTGGTTCAGTAAACAGGCTTGTGAGTCCAAGGGAGCAAGCGATTTGGCTGCTCCTTCTGGAGAAGGTTGGGAGGAACATGCCTCTTTGGGTGTCTGTCCACCCTATCAAGTTATCAGGTTCTATTTGTTATATTTTATTTTATTTTCTGCACTGTTGAATTAGGCCGAAGACTGTATATTAGTTAGATATCAGTTAGCTGTTTTCAAATGATAAATTTATGAACTGTTATAGTTTTTCTGTTATATAAGTGAATGATAAAGATTGAAAAGTTTGGAATAATTGAAATAAAATGTCTTCCTGTATTTTTCATTTCTCCACAAGAGATGTAATTTAGTACAGGTAGAATTTAATTAACATACATTAGATATGATCTCTGAAGTAAATATCTTCTATTTTCATATTGATAAAAGATGCTTTGTAAATTCCTTACTCTAGTATGTGGAATAGTAGTAGTTTTACAAATTACCTATGTTTTCTATTCTCAATAATAAGTTGCAGTAGTAGTTATATATTACAGAACAGAAGAGGTTTGGCAACACTGTCACCATAATATTTATATATAAGTAGATAAAAGATGAGACATTTCGTAAATTAAAAATAGAGTTCATACTCGGCTAAAACAATTATGTGATTATATAAAACTTGAAAACAAATCCTAGGTTTCTAAACATTTCAATCTGAGTTTATAAAACATGATCTATAATTATTATGATAACTATGCAATATTAATATTAGTGCATCTAACAGAGTAGTATTCATAAAAGAAATGGAAAAATCTTTATTAAGTAAGTGTACAGTTTCCATACACATTCTGCAAGCAAGATAGAATGGACATACATTAAATAGGAATCGATCTTCATCAACTAAGTAATAGACAAGTATGACAATGAAAATAAGATACATTTGATAAACGATACAATAATATACATTACCATTTTATATCTAAAAGTCTTATACCAGTAACACATCACTATGTCTAAAGTCAAAATCATCGACATCATCTATTATGGGTTTCATTATTTATGCACTAAAAACTTATTATCCTAAACAAAGTAAATGTTGTAATACAGGCTCGTAACAAAAGATAAAAAACCCGAATGACTCATCTCTAGTCCAAAGAGAATGGGTTATACAAACCAGGGTTTCGGCCCAACAAGTTATTTACACAGAGAGTCTCGTCACTCTTTTAAACACTTTAAAATCCAACAAGAATGTAATATTAATTTACTGTACTAATCGAACGTTACAGTACAATACTCATAAACCCTATGGCAAAGACATTTCATAAGAAGATCTAACAAAAGAATGTATCGGGTAGAACTAGGGTTCGAGTCTCATAGAGAGCTCGCCCGGTTATAGAGTCTGTACAACTATAACATAAATAACAAAATCGTAATACATTAAACCATAACTAGGTACAAAGGTAACACTGAAAACTCAGTTCAAATTACTAACGCAATGACCAGTACATGGTTACAATTATTTTTAAGAGTCTATAGCAGTAATGAAAGGCTTGGGTTCAATAACCATAAGGGATCACCCAAAGGTTCAATAAAGAACCCACATTACACAGTATTAACATTAGAATCAACATTGCATAGGTATTCAAACGAAGGTTTAGGGCTCGAGTCTCCACTTGGGAAACTTTCCCAAACGTTATTTTAATACATTAAATACCAAAATTACAACTCATGACAGAGAGAAGTTCAAATCCCGTAACATAGTGTTCACAACACTTTAATACTGAAACCTTAATTTTAAGAAAACAGTTTACATCACACTATAAACTGTTGAAACGACAAGAACCATCGTGTTCTTTTACATAAGTTCAAAATGCAAATCGCACAGAGAAGTATTTATATTTATTTCCAACAAAATTTTACATTCACAAAGAAGTTGCTCCAGGGCTCTCATTTAGAAGACCCTATACCCTACAACTAAAAATGAACGAAGGTTCAACCCTGGTTCTTTAAACCAGTATCATCTCTTTCCTATCCTAACAGTTTCCTCACAAATTTTAACCAAAAACAGACAGCATGTCGAAGAAGTAGCATAAAAGCGAAACAACCGTATCTCATTGACATAGGCAACATCTGAGAGTGAACCCGAGGCTTACCGTGGCTTCACCACCACCGATGCCAAGTTCCCCAGCCTTTCACATAGTCAAATCCTGGAGGAACCAGCCTCATCCCTGTCACACAACCATCCTCGTGGTTAAAACGAAAGTAAAGAAGAATGCCAATATTATAAACTGGAAGCTTACACTGTATTTAATAAACAAGAAGGGTTGTAAATAACCCACCTTCACAGGTTTGGAACCTTGGCCGAATGTAAGACCAAGCTGTTAAACTCTTCGCATGTTAAACATGCCATTAAAGAACCATGACCGATAACAACCAACTCACAAGTAGTGCGCATAATTTTTCGCAACCCTGGCAGCCGAGAAGGCTCTGCCTTCTCTCCTCCACGAAGAAAACACATCAATAATGAAGAAGGGCCAAACCCCCGAGTGTAGCAGTAGGGTTTTGTTATTTTCGATGCAGCATTTATATCCATCACGTGAATTCTTTAACTTATGGCCTTGTCATCCACCAACCCGATATACAAACCCACTTCCCTATAGTTGACAACATAATTCATGGAGCAACATTTTAATATAGTGCAGATTTATGTTGGAGGACCCATTTATCTATAGTTCGAATCATTACATAGTTTTTACTTAGTAGAAATACCTTTGACCACCATTGTTATGATAGGGTTTCAAGTCAACTAAAACATATACCAACGATAGAGTTGTATCATCTCATGATCCAATCATTAGTTTGGGTTAAGCCACCACCATCGTATAACTTATAACTTTATAAAAACTATTTCACCATCACCACTAACTCTTATCAAGATTTAAATACAATAGTTTTGGTATATTTCCTTGACATGAAAAGTAAGACATAAGCATATAATCTATCAAACTCCTTGCTTAAGTCAAACCTGTAACCTGTACAACATAGAAGGTGTATTGCTTTAGCATTAAGCTAAGCAAGCCTCAGACTTACACCAGAGTACCTATGCCATACAAAAGGATTCTTACTACCGACTCTTAGAATTATATTCTCAACATTTCCATGATAAGCCTGAGTAGGTATAAAGGAGTTTAATTACTTCATAACACACTTAGACAGGAAATAATAAGACCACATCTCAATTAACTCATGGTTTGAATTGATTTTACGTAAAAGTAATTGGATACACTATGGTACACACAGTTTGGAACTAATAAATATATGTCGACATAAGAAATGTTAGTACTCAGTGAGTGTAATATACAAGGAAGTAATATTCTTCTAATCAAAAGAAATTCCGTAAGATGGTATGATAAAATAGACATTTCATATCATTCAAAACATAGGATTCTAGAATCAGCTGAATGTCATTACGACATGAAAATAATAATGACTATAAATATAGAGATTACGATAATATCTATTTAATTGTTGTCCAAACAATTAAATAATCTATGATAATTTATGAGAGGTTTAAATGTCGCTTTTATTCTAAACAGTTAATTTAAATGATGAAAATTTGTACTTCCACATAGCATTTATTGGCAAATAGACCGCCTAGAAATTTTTTAAATTTTTACGAAATTTGGGCATCTTACATGTGGTATCAGAGCACGAGTTCAAACTCTAGGCCTGAATATGGCTCAACGCGCGTAGTAGAAAATGAAAACAGAAAATAAAGTTACTAATTTTGTTTTAATTTGTTTCTATATAGAACAGTTTTGATATTTAATTTGCAGGTATGGAAGTATTGGAAGAATCTGTAGAGGGAAGATCTCATCATAGTGAACGTAATAATAACGAGCATGAACAAGCTAATGAATAAATTTATGTAGAATTAAATGATCAATCATCTGAACTTTTACGTACAGTTAAAGGTTTGAAAGCTGAGATAAGAACTGTTAAAGAAGAGAATGAAAGAATTTTAAGAGCTCAGGAGGAGCTGATTCATATTTTACTCGATAAATATCACAATGATGAAAAAGATAAGATAACATTAATAAGATCTGATTCTGGAACTATGTCCTACCAACATAGAGGTAAGAAAGTAAAATATCATAAAAATGATAGTGTCTCTTCTTCGGAATCTAATGATAAAACTTATGGAAGAAAACATAAGTATGATCAAGACAACGGTGACAGTGACTGCAGTACTAAGAAAAGAAAGTAAAAACCTTATGAATAGATTTAAGGGGAATTTAAGAAGATAAAACCCCCAACCTTTAATGGTGAAAATGAAAAGGGTGAGGCAGCCGAAACATGGCTGTCTGACATGAAGAAATATTTCCAAATATATGATTACTCAGATCAGTTAAAGGCTAAGACGACCATTTACAATCTGACTGGGAAATCAAACATTTGGTGGCAGGATATTAAGAGAGTAAAAGGTATTAAAGAAAAGAGCATAATTTGGAGTGCATTTAAGAAATATTTTAAGAGAACGTTTATGTATGAACAATACTATGAAGAGAAGGAAAAAGAATTTTATGATTTAAAATTGGGCTCTATGAGTATGAAAGAGTTAAGTTGTCACGTCCCCTCCCATCTATCCAATGCAAGGAAGGTAACATGGCACTAAAATCTTGGCTTTTAGAACAACTTAGCCAAATTCATCATGAATAAAAGATATGGCATTATAGTAAAATGTATATGTGCGTAGATGGAAATCAATTGAACATGCACAACGGAATTAAAAAAAATCATCCACACACATTTCATACTCATCCAACATATCAAAATAACCATCAAATTAAACATTGCAAAAGTAAATACAATAAATACTCATCTTGATGTAATGCTGTCCCAAGCAATTAGCTATGTCGCTGCAATGTTCCACCCAACCATAGGTCTCTGCCCAGCCTATAGTCTTTCAGCACTCAGAGACCACCCCCGAGCTGGGCATGATATCTATAAGGAAATTGGGTCTCTCAAGCTCAACTCAACCAAAGCAATGGATACCCATCTCAACCCCAACATTCTCTTACACACAAAACTCATATATGGGCTTGGAAACACAATTTCAGCAATGGGACTTAGAAACTAGACAGACATGGGTTTTCCCCAAAACGTGGGAACACCAAAAATGGATTTGTGAGAGGGAAAATCGACCATAGGGAAGAAAACGATTTCTCCCACATATATACAAGCAATTAGTGAGCCAAAACAACCTCTATGGTCCCCAAATTGATTTCCCTTTCTTCCCCACTATTATACAACATAAAAACTCCCTTCCCAGCTAGGAGAATGAAGGAAAACACAACAAAACCATGGACGAAAATGCCCAGGTAGCTCCAAACTCGTGAGAGAGCAAAATTGATGGGTGAATAATGGCTTGGGGAGCAATTCATGGTTCTTTTATTGCCCAAGAAGCCAAACACGATTTTCCATGAAGGGTGGCTTGCCCATACCCAAATTTGGACAGCCATACCTCTCCATTCCCCAAGGCATTAACTACCTCAACCAACTCTTGGGAGAGTAAATGATTGGGTACAAAAGTCAGCATGGGTAGTTGAGGGTTGATGGGTTCTCTCATTGACACTTGGATTGACTTGATTGGCTCAAAGTTTTGAATATTTCCTTCCCAATTCCTTGTAAACATCATGCCCCCATCTCTTGTTGCATTGCATAGCTAGTTGTGGGAATTTATATTAAAATGCATATTTACAATCCCCATGGTTTACTAGCACATGGGTATCATAATATCCAATACTTGCCTCTTCAAGTTCGAGTGTTCACTAGCGGGGCCTTGGCCTTGAGCTCCATGCTAGGAATCATACATAATATGCATACAATATTTACATTATAGCCCAAAATATTACAAGGGTCAAAATGGGGACATGAAATTCCCCTCCCCTTGGAATAACACCGTCTTCAGTGTTCCAATACCTAGGAATACATACACGCTTTATACATGTCCAAAATTTACAAAATGTGGCAGGTCTGTCCCACATTTCGTTAATTGGAGACGTCAAGGTGAGGTTCTTTAACCCATGCACATTACTCCTGTTGGCTGTCGCTTTTCTTGCTACCCCTTGCTGGACATTTGCGGAGGAGGTGACTTCCTCCACATCCCCAACATTCTATTAGAGGTAACTGCCTCTGTTTTCCTTTGTCAGCATTCTTGCTCTCTTCCATCCTTGGGCGTTTCTTGATGGGGTGATTAGACGAATGCCTCTTCATTGATCCACTTTCTTGTCTCTTACTGATTGCTCCCATAATAATTTTTACCTCTTTTTGCAGACGAATAGAGTCCTGCAAAACCTTATGGTTCATTGCATTCTGCTGCTTCTGTAGCTTGAGCATCTCTCCAAGATTTTCTTGGGTCTTGACAATTGTTTGGAGAAGATTTTCAGCCAAGTCCAATAGCCCTTGGTTTGCTGCCATGGTCAATGCACATAGCTTCCCTCACTTGCTTGCTAGCACCACTTGTTTGTTTTTGTAACGGTTGCAACCAATTGTGTTCAATTTCTCACCTGTGAAATTCATTATTGCAATTATTTGTTAGGCCAAGCATAACATAAACGTTAAAATTAGTCAATTAATTTCCCAATTGACATGGAACGTCCATGCTTTATTCATGAGACTTCCACACTTTTCATGCTTTCCAAACATACATATGAAATTATTCATGTTCATCCTTTCATAGGGAATTAGCTTTGTCAGCATTCACAATTTATTTCAAGCAAATAAGCACAATCAACTTTCAGTCATGACATGCATTCAAAAATTTTATGTTTCTAAGATGCATCAATCAAAAGGAAAGAGAAGAGTAAGAGTTTCCCCCTCTTATTCTTGTTCCAATCCATAGTCACACCATCACTGTGGTTCTATGCTCCTTAGCCTCTTTCACTTTAATGTGAATGCTCAACTTTCCCTTTCTTGGCTATGACACTTAGTGTCTAAGGTCTATTTAAGGTTCTTCTCCATCGGGGAATTCTTCCCCATTGTTGCCTATAGAACCTTTGGCTGCTAGGACCCCCCCCCAAATGTCCACTAGCACCATTCTTATCATAGCTTCTCATGCTGAGCTTTCTAGGACAGTCACGTGTCCAAATGCATCCCTAGGATGCCTTCGAGGCTTCTTGCTTTCCTGCAAAGACCAAAGTTTCCAACAAAGAAATAACAGTGTATCAGCTTGACTGTCATAAGACTTGTTCATGAAATTTCATTATTCAAAAATGAATGAAAATCAAATACTTATCTGTATTGGGAAGTTTCTTGCTACTCCACAGGTTTCCTTCTCTGCTTTACAAGCCTTGGATCACCTGTGGGGTGGATGTTTAATGCCCAACCAGTACACCTTCATGCCGTCTAGGTTTACCAAGCATTTGTGGTACCCAACCAGTCCCATACCTAGTTGGTCCTCTTCATTGCCGAGCCATCACATCCGTCTGGGTCATCGACCAATGGAAGGAAGCTGCACCACTGACCATTACAGGTCAAAGCTCTACTACGGAGCCATAGGCATATAACAACCTTTCACTAATACCTCCACAATATCCAAGTAATTAATTCCAAACCAGTGCACCGACTGGGTTTATTAGGCATGCAACAACCCTTCATAACAACCTTCACAACACCCACAACATCCAAGTAAATAATGCCAAATCAATGCACTGACTGGGTTTATTAGGCATGCAACAACCCTTCATAACAACCTTCACAACACCCACAACATCCAAGTAAATAATGCCAAACTAGTGCACCGACTGGGTTTATTAGGCATGCAATAACCCTTCATAACAACCTTCACAACACCCATAACATCCAAGTAAATAATGCCAAAACAGTGCACCGACTGGGTTGATTAGGCATGCAACAACCATTCATAACAACCTTCACAACACCCACAACATCCAAGTAAATAATGCCAAACCAGTGCACCGACTGGTTTATTAGGCATGCAAAAACCCTTCATAACAACCTTCACAACACTCACAACATCCAAGTAAATAATGCCAAACCAGTGCACCGATTGGGTTTATTAGGCATGCAAAAACCCTTCCATTATGCTTCTTTTGTGTGCAGCCCCAAATTGCATCTGTTTTAGTTGACAACACAAGATGGATAAGCAAACTCATCAGTATTGCTGCTCTAAAATTGAAGCATAATTCATAACATTCGCTATCAAGTATTGAAACAATAGGAATGCATCCATTCCCTTAGGGTGTAGTCAATATTGAAAACCCTATCATAACCCAACACCCGAAAGGTGTGCACCCCTTTCCGATGTGAACCATGTAGGTCCTATTCATACTCAAGCAATCTGAAATAATATAAATAAGATGGAACATGCTCTGTATATTAACCCTAATAATTAGACATGCATGTTCTTAGCTAGGGTTACATAATACTTAACCCTTTTCAGATGTATTCTCTCTTTATTGCGAAGAATGGGGGATCCCTTCTCTGAGTCAATAGTCCTTCGGTTTTCCACCCCAATATTTTCATGTTCCATAACTCACACATGCCTTCTTGGCATACTTTCACCATCTCACTCACATGGTTTCCCAACATGTAGTGAAGTTGGGATATTATCAAAATTTACTATGGCATTTCACCCGAAACCCATTTCCAAAGCATGGGGTCCTTCCCATGGAGTTTGGCTTCTACAGGCTATCTCACATGGTCTTCCTGCAATGTGTCATCCTAGCACACTTATCAAATAGCCAAACAATCATCAACATTTAACAATAAACTTCAAATCTGATTGTTCCATAACCAATCAATGTCATTAATAATTAAATTCAATATGAATTTGCAATTCTGTCTACTACATAAATTGACTTGCTTAGTCATGAGGTTATCCTCATATTGCTTGTCCCTTGTAAGTGGCACCCCTCTTCCCATTAGGGCTTTTACGCTTGCTACCATAACATTAAAATCCACTTACAACACATCCTCCTGACATAGTTCTATGCAAGCCAACTGTGATTAGCAATTATAAGCAAATTCTCAAATTTGAAATCTACAAATCTGTTTTCCTACAGAAATTAGATTTGCAACCATGAGATTATTCTCATAAACTTAAATCAGACAAAATTTTAGGTCTATGTCATGCATAAGTTAAATTTCACAACCATGAGAATCCTTCTCATGAGGTTTGGCTCTAGCACATGGTAGATTCCAATCTTCATCATGGACTTATCCACATTGCCATGCCCAAAAAAATCTACTTGGAATCTGGAACTTCAATCGACCAAACACTTTGTAAGTCTCTATGCATATAATATTTCATTGTTGCAAAAGTCACTGAAGTGATCTCATAATTATAACACTCAATAACTCAAACACCCTCAACTGTTACCATTTGAAATGCAATGATATATATATATATATATATATATATATATGCATCATTATCATAATAAAATTGCAAGACACAGTCACATTATTTATGCAATTTAAATGAAGCTTTAGATACTCATTACTTCATAGCCATATCATTTTATGCAACTCCGTCCTTTCAACAGAGCACTCTTTGTAGCCCATCAACATGTCTACCTTCTATATGCAATCATTCTCCTGCATTCACAGTAGCTCATGAAATGGTCTCAAGATTAACAATAGTTCACCATTTCATCTATTATCTAAGTGCAATGAAACATACACCACAACCATGCATTCACATAATGCATCTCAACATGTGCACCCATACCTATGCATGCACATTACAATACTCACATAATCTTTTAATGTGCATCCACTCAATGCATAACCATGAGATTGTACAAAATATTGTTAATGCACATCCCCTCAATGCAACCTTGCATTAATTCATGAATACTGTGCATTCAAACATATTATGGCATAACCATGACTTCCCCACATAGCATGCACTACCATGACAGGACCATAAGTCCTCACTTGCTTTGGTTATTTAACTCACAACCAACATGCACAAATGGCATGATATAATCTCATATGAATGCATTCTAGCATTTAAAATAGTCATATGGTAGAGGGTTCCTCGCCCTTACTACCCCATATCTCACCATACCATGGTAGTATGGTATTCTTATAAATGCATTCAACCTTTCCTACATACCATTCTACGATTACAAAATATTGTTCAAAGGGGTTCTTACCCAATCTCCTTTTGTACTTGGGAAATCATAATTAAACCATTACCTGCATGGCTCCCATCAACATCTTTGATGTTACCTAATTGGTTGGTCTCCTGCAAAGGATCACACCATCCTTCCACCCACCTCATGATCATGGATTTGTTTCCCCCCTACCTTTCCTCATAAGGCTGTGGGTCACATGCAACTTCATCATGTACATCTTTAGCCATGCTTTGGTTGTCTTTGGTCCTACAACCAATGCGAGCACAACTAATTGTTAGCAACCACAATGATTATCTTAGTGGCTCATTGCATATGTATAGCCTCACTATTTTTCCAATATGCAATATTATATACATGCACAAACATTTTCACATGCACTGTGCAATGTTTATTAATAATCCATCTAGTGCATATTCATTAAATCTATTTAATCTCTTGCATCTTCAGTCATGCTTCTATGGCCTGATTCGTACAACCAATATGAATAACATTAATCGTCATCAACCATAGATGGCTACTGCATGTGTAACTTTGCGACCTTCTCCTATATGCAACATCATGCTCATGCATAATCAATCCTCATGCACTATGCAATGACCCTTTAATCATGCCCACTAATTCATATGCATTTAATCTGCTACTCTCTTTCATTTCTAACATCCCTATGCCATAATTTCCAGTATATAAAATTCAAGGAATATAAATACAATAGCAAGAGAGGAGTGAATGAATTCTCCCTTTCCAATTTCGCATCATGACATGGAGCTCCTCCTCCACATCATAGCTGATCCTTTTGTTGGATTCCCTACCAAGCATGCAAGGATTCATTAGCTGTGATTTCTCACCCAGTAGTAATTCAATACATATACATATGTAAAACATTCCTACTTGCTATTTTCTAAACATACACTTCTTATGCTGTAAACATAAATAGTTTAAGGTAAGAAATTTCCTCTTTCATCCTCCAGAATGGATATTAATTCCACAATCCCCTTTATGCAATTAATAGTGCACATTCCATGCATAGAAATTTCCTTTCATACATTCAACGACTGTCTCTGGGGGACGACGGGGGTAAAGGGGGCTTGCCCCCTTGTGGCACCTGAAAAGTCTCCCTGGAAAACAACTGAAATTCCCTGTTTCGGCAGACTTGTGAATTCTCATCCGACCTGTTTCGGACCAACTCACTGAGTTATGCCGATCTGTGGACTTGCCTATCTCCTCCGACCCATTTCGGAGCAACTCACCAAGTTCTGCCGATTGGTGAACTCGTCTATCTCCTCCGACCCGTTTTGGAGCAACTTACCAAGTTTCGCTGATCGGTGAAGTCGTCTATCTCCTCCGACCCGTTTCGGAGCATCTCACCGAGTTATGCCGATCGGTTCGTTGGAATTTCCTCTTTGCCGTCGAAAAACACTTAGAAAATTTTTGGAATTTTTCTTCCTTTCCCCGGGCACTTCCGCAACTTCGTCGGCGCAACTCAGCCAGATTCGTCGATTGTGTCGGCTCCACTCAGCGAGTTTCGCCGAAACGTATCACACGATTTTGCAAAACTTCGTCGGTCCATTTCGACGGACTTCTATATCTGCGTCGAAACACGTTTTCGACAATCTTTTTGATGTTCCATTGAAACGCATTGACGACCCTTATTCACCGATAGTTTCGGCGCCCTTCTCAATTCTTTGCCGAAACAGTTAGGAAAAACTCAAACAAAAACAGTTAGAAAATTTTTGAAAATTTGAAAATTTGAAAATTTTCTTAATGGTCTATGATGAGCAGGAAGCATACTTACCCCTACAAGTTCTTGATTTGGCCCATTAGGCCCAATGTTGCAACCATCTCTCTGATACCATCTGTCAGGTCCCCTCCCATCTATCCAATGCAAGGAAATGAACATGGCACTAAAATCTGGGCTTTTAGAACAACTTAGCCAAATTCATCATGAATAAAAGATATGGCATTACAGTAAAATGTATATGTGCACAGATGCAAATCAATTGAACATGCACAGCGGAATAAAAAAAAATTATCCATACACATTTCATACTCATCCAGCATATCAAAATAACCATCAAATTAAACATTGCAAAAGTAAACACAATAAATACTCATCTTGATGTAATGTTGTCCCAAGCAACTAGCCATGTCGCTGCAACGTTCCACCCAACCATAAGTCTCTGCCCAGCCTATATTCTTTCAACAATCAGATACCACTCCCAAGTTGGGTATGATATTTACAAGGAAATTGGGTCTCTCAATCTTAGCTCAGCTAAAGCAATGGATACCCATCTCAACCCCAGCATTCTCTTACACAAAAAACTCAGATATGGGCTTGGAAACACATTTTCAGCAATGGGACTTAGAAACTAGACGGACATGGGTTTTCCCCAAAACGTGGGCACACCAAAAATGGATTTGTGAGAGGGAAAATCGACCATAGGGAAGAAAATGATTTCTCCCACAGATATAAAAGCAATCAGTGAGCCAAAACAACCTCTATGGCCCCAAATCGATTTTCCTTTCTTCCCCGTTGTTATACAACACAAAAACGCCCTTCCCAGCTAGGAGAATGAAGGAAAACACAACAAAACCATGGAGGAAGACGCCCAAGTAGCTCCAAACTCGTGAGAGAGCAAAATTGATGGGTGAATAATGGCTTGGGGAGCAATTCATGGCTCTTTTCTTGCCCAAGAAGCCAAACATGATTTTCCATGAAGGGTGGCTTGCCCATACCTGAATTTGGACAACCGTACCTCTACATTCCCCAAGTCATTAACTACCTCAACCAACTCTTGGGAGAGTAAATGATTGGGTACAAAATTCAGCATGGGTAGTTGAGGGTTGATGGGTTCTTTCATTGAAACTTGGCTTGACTTGATTGGCTCAAAGTTTTGAATATTTCCCTCCCAATTCCTTATAAACATCATGCCCCCATCTCTTGTTGCATTGCATAGCTAGTTGTGGGAATTTATATTAAAATGCATATTTACAATCCCCATGGTTCACTAGCACATGGGTAGCATAATATACAATACTTGCCCCTTCAAGGTCTATCATTCACTAGCGGGGCCTTGGCCTTGAGCTCCATGCTAGGAATCATACATAATATGCATACAATATTTACATTATAGCCCAAAATATTATAAGGGTCAAAATGGGGACATGACATAAGTAGTAAATTTCTAAGTCTGTTAAGGTATACACCTTATATAGTGAAAGAAAAACCTAAAATACAAAGATTTCTGAGTTGTCTATCCTTCAATATAAAAGACAGAATTGAGTACAATAATCCTATAACTCTTGAAGAAGCCATGAGAAAGGCCAACTTCTATTACGAATAGAACATAAAAAGAAAAGGTATATCTGGCTGGAGGAATAACAAACCTAACAATTTTGAGCATAAAAATAAAAGTTTTAATCATAATTCTGGAAGTAACAATAGGAATTTTACTAACAAAATTTTTGATGGTAATAATAATTACATAAATAATGCACCACATAATTACACAGCTGTAAGAAACATGCCTAATAACAATAATAATAATCTTAATAATTCCAAAAATAATGAGCAAAGACCACCTTTAAAATGTTATGATTGTAATGGACCACATACTAGAGCAAACTGTACACTCAGGAGAAAGACAGTCGGCAACATTCATACCATGCAGACAGAACCAACAGTTGGTGATTTAGTAAGGGAGATGCCCAGAATCAATGCCGCGCTGGAAAACCAACAGGCAGATCATCAAACTTCAATGGTCAAGATTGAAGGTATGCTACAAAACAAACCTATTTCTATTCTAATTGATCCAGGTGCAAGTTTGAGTTACATATCACCTGATTTAGTAAAAAGTTGTAAGTTAAAAGTAGAAAAATTTGATAAATCATGGTTGGTCCAGTTAGCAACAGGAACCAAAAGAAAGGTTGTAGAATTTGTTAAAAGTTGTGATTTGCTTATGAGTCAGTTAAAGACACAAGTTAAATTCAATATTTTACCATTAGGGTCTTATGATGGATTAATAGGCATGGACTGGCTGGAAAAACATAGAGTAGTGCTGAACTGTTTTGAAAAGTCTTTTACTTGTTTAAATAATGAAGGATAAACTGAAATAGTAAAAGGAATCCCTAGAAAAACTTCTGTTAGACAAATTTTTGCTTTACAAGTTAAAAAGGTTGTAAGGAAAGGGTGTAAAATGTTTGCTGTGAATGTAATTAATGACGAACATACAACTGAGAAAGATAAGTTAAAACTGGAAGACATACCAATTCTAAAGGACTTTTCTGATGTATTCCCAAAAGAAATTCGAGGACTACCTCCGAAAAGGGAATTAGATTTCACCATTGAGTTAGTACCGGATGCGGTACCAAACTCAAAGGCACCTTACATAATGAACATTTTGGAACTTAATGAACTAAAATCACAGTTGAAGGAACTAATTGATAAAAATTACATAAGGCCAAGTGTGTCTCCTTGGGGAGCACCGGTTATCTTTGTTAAAAAGGACGGTACTTTGCGTTTATGCATAGACTACCGTCAACTAAATAAAATGAATATTAAAAACCGATATCCTTTGCCTTGCATAGATGATCTATTTGATCAAGTACACAGAGCAACGATATTTTCTAAAATAGACTTGAGGTTTGGATACCATCAAGTTAGGATAAAAGACAAAAACATTTTTAAAACTGCTTTCAGGACCCGTTATGGGCATTACGAGTTCGTAGTTATGCCTTTTGGGCTAACTAATGCTCTAACAGTCTTCATATTTCTAATGAATAATGTTTTACATAAGTATCTAGATAAGTTTGTAATTGTTTTCATTGATGATATTCTAATTTATTCTAAGACTAAAGAAGAACACGACGAACACTTAAGGATAATTCTGTAAGTTTTAAGAGAACACCAACTTTACGCTAAATTCAGTAAATGTGACTTTTACAAAGATAAAATACAGTACTTAGGTCACGTAATATCTAAAGATGGGATTGGAGTCGACCCATATAAAATAAGAGCAATTAATGAGTGGTCTGTCCTAAAAGACGTAACTGATGTACGGTCTTTTATGGGAATCATAGGATACTATAGAAAATTTATTGAAGGATTCTCCAGAATTGCGAATCCCATAACCTCATTGCAAAAAAAGGGAAAGAAATTCATCTGGGATCAAAAGTGTGAAGAGAGTTTTAATAAATTAAAATAACAGTTAACAACAACACCTATATTAAAAATTGTAGATCCAAATAAGGACTTCGTTGTATGCACTGATGCATGCAACGATGGACTTGGCAGAGTCTTAACACAGGAAGGTCATGTAATAGCATATGAGTCAAGGAAGTTAAAAATTCACGAAAATGACTACACA
Source organism: Larix kaempferi (assembly GCA_027924585.1). Classification (NCBI taxonomy): domain Eukaryota; kingdom Viridiplantae; phylum Streptophyta; class Pinopsida; order Pinales; family Pinaceae; genus Larix; species Larix kaempferi. The sequence continues at coordinate 4,348,512 of BSBM01000764.1, read as the reverse complement.
ACCTATGATCTAGAGTTGGAAGTCGTGATACATGCCTTAAAAATGTGGTGCCATCATCTGATTGGTAGGAAGTTTTCATTAATGACAGATAATAAAGGTTTAAAATACTTGTTGGATCAACCAAATCTAAACGCAAGACAAGCTAGGTGGTTAGCTTTCCTTAGCGAATACAATTTCAAGATTTAACACATTAAGGGTAAAGAAAATAAAGTTGTTGATGCCTTAAGCAGAAACACTAAATTAAATTTTGTGGCAACAATCAACACTTATAAAATAGATCTGGAAAATCAGCTTGAAAAAGGAATTGAGGAAGATGAAAATGATCAGAAATTACATGAAAAGGTTGCTGAAAATTTATCTAAAAATTTAATAACAGATTACAACAAAAATGAAAAAGGCTTAATGACATATAAAAATAGACTTTATGTACTTAATGCGTCAAAAGTTAAGTTGCTGATTTTAGATGAAACACACAAAAGTCCTTATTCGGGACACCCTGGTTATCAGAAAATGATAACTATGTTGAGAAATGATTGCTTTTGGCCAAATATGTAAAATGAAGTGGATGAATACATAGCTAGGTGCTTTGAATGTCAGCAAATTAAAGCTGAGCATCAACACCCAACTGGCCTATTATATCCATTACCAATTTCAGAATGGAAGTGGGAAATTATAAGTATTGATTTTATAACTGGTTTGCCTAGAAATAAAAAACAGAATGATTCGATAATGGTAGTTGTGGATAAGCTTAGTAAAGCAGCCCATTTTATTCCTATTAAAAATACTTTTAAAGCTGCTAACATTGCTGATGTGTTTATAAAGCAAATCTTTTGTTTGCACAGAATTCCTAAGGTAATAATTTCTGATTGAGATTCTAAGTTTACTGAAATTTTTTGGACAATATTGTTTAAAGGTTTAGATACTAAGTTAAATTTCAGTACATCTTTTCACCCACAAACTAACGGAAAAACTGAAAGGGTGAACCAGATTTTAGAAGACATGTTAAGAATGTATGTAAAAGATCAACCAACTAAATGGGAAGACTATTTACACTTAGTTGAATTTGCTTGCAATAATCATTATCAAGGTTCTGCTAGACTTAGTCCATTTGAGATTCTGTATGGTAGAAAATGAAATACTCCTATTTCTTGGAGTAATCCTGTTGACAGATTGATGTTAGGACCATAATTGTTAAAAGAGACGGAGGTAACTATGAAACATGTACAAGGCAATTTAAAAATTGCACAAGACCGACAAAAACGCTATGCAGATTTGAAACGAACTGAGAAATAATTTCAGGTAGGAGATCATGTTTTTGTTAAGGTAAAGCCCAAGAAAATTTCTTTTAAGCTTGGGAGTTGTGCTAAACTAGCACCCAAATATTGTGGACCATTCGAAATTCTATCAAGGATTGGACCAGTTGCATATCATTTGGATTTACTATCTAACTTGAGAATACATAACGTCTTTCATATTTCTGTTTTGAAAAAGTATGTGCATGGATGCTACTCATGTGATAAATTGGAATGACATACAGGTGGAGCCCGAAGGATATTTTCAGGTGGAACCGGGCTGTATCATTGATAGGAGGGAAATTATGCTCCGGAATCGCACCATAGGGAAGGTAAAGGTGCAATGGAAGCACCTTAGCTCAGATGAAGCTACCTGGGAATTGGAAAGTAATATGCGGGCATCATATCCAATTCTGTTCTAGGGAGGCTCTGATGAAGAATAAGCAACATTGAGGACGATGTTGAGCTTAAGTGGGGGTGTTTGTAACATACCTAACACTTGAGACATTTTATGTTTGTGGAAAAACATTACCTTAACTTTTATTGTAAAGTTTTATATTTGACCAAGTGTCAAGGATGACTATAAATGAATAATAATATTGTTTAATAAATTAAAATAGGAGACACTCACCCAAAGAGACTGTTGAAAGAGTGTTTACTGACCCATTAGGAGGAATGGAATCTGGGGTAGAAGGCAATGGACAAGTGGCAGCATCTGAACTCAGTAACTAGCAATTGTCAACTCCCTGATTTTGTGGTCAAGTTCCCTGGAATGTGGAACTGGAGCTTATGGCCCATTGAATGAAAACTGACCACCAAAAAGACCTAGGCATCTTTTATAGCCATCGAATTTGAGCAGAGGCTCACACTGTCTCTGACGAGAGAACTTACCTTGTGGTTTGGCTGGATATTGCACACAAGCGATTCGATGAGGGGAAGCTATGTTTTGAGTTGCAGAGTAAGGCTGTCTTATTCCTGCTGAGTGCAGAGGTTTTGGATATGTATGCAAGTCCCCATTGATTATTGAAATACATGTGTGAGGTGTGTATGCAAGTCCCCATTGATTGCTGAAATACATGTGTGAGGTGTGTATGCAAGTCCCCATTGATTGCTGAAGTACAACCTGAGGGCCTTGCTTCTATACATAGACTTATTCCTAGTGGTTTAGTAAATAGGCTCGGGGGTCCAAGGGAGCAAGTGATTTGGCTGCTCCTTCTAGAGAAGGTTGGGAGGAACAAGCCTCTTTGGGTGTTTGTCCACCCTATCAAGTTATCAAGTTATATTTGTTATATTTTATTTGATTTTCTGCACTGTTGAATTAGGCTGAAGACTGTATATTAGTTAGATATCAGTTAGCTGTTTTCAAATGATAAATTTCTGAATTGTTATAGTTTTTCGGTTATATAAGTGAATGATAAAGATTGAAAGGTTTGGAATGATTGAAATAAAATGCCTTCCTATATTTTTCCTTTCACCATAAGTGATGTACTTTAGTACAAGAAGTATTTAATTAACATAGATTAAATATTATCTCTGAAGTAAATATCTTCTATTTTCATAATGAGAAAATATGCTTTGTAAATTCCTTATTGTAGTATGTGGAATAGTATTAGTTTTACAAATCATCTATGTTTTCTATTCTCAATAATAAGTTGCAGTAGTAGTTATATATTACAGAACATAAGAGGTTTGGTAACACTATCACCATAATATTTTTATATAAGTAGATAAAATCTGAGACATTTCGTAAATTAAAAATAGAGTTCATACTCAGCTAAAACAATTATGTGATTATACAGAACTTGAAAACAAATCCTAGGTTTAGAAGCATTTCAATCTGAGTTTATAAAACATGATCTATAATTATCATGATAACTATGCAGTATTAATATTAGTGCATCTAACATAGTAGTATTCATAAAAGAAATGGAAAAATATTTATTAAGTAAGTGTACAGTTTCCATACACATTCTGCAAGCAAGATAGAATGGACATACATTAAATAAGAATCGATCTTCATCAACTAAGTAATAGACAAGTATTATAATGCAAATAAGATACATTTGATAAATGATACAATAATATACACTACCATTTTATAGCTAAAAGTATTATACCAGTAACACATCACTATGTCTAAAGTCAAAACCATCGACATCATCTATTATGGGTTTCATTATTTCTACGCTAAAAACTTATTATCCTAAACAAAGTAAATGTTGTAATACAGACTCGTAACAAAAGATAAAAACCCTGAATGACTCATCTCTAGTCCAAAGAGAACGGGTTATATAAACCAGGGTTTCATGCCAACAAGTTATTTACACAGAGGGTCTCGTCACTCTTTTAAACACTTTAAAATCCAACAAGAATGTAATATTAAGTTACTGTACTAATCGAACGTTACATTACAGTCCTCATAAACCCTATGGCAAAGACATTTCATAAGAAGATCTAACAAAAGAATGTATCAGGTAGAACTAGCTGGGTTTGAGTCTCATAGCGAGCTCGCCCGGTTACAGAGTCGGTATAGCGATAACATAAATACCAAAATCGTAATACATTAAACCATAACCAGTTACAAAGTTAACACCGAAAAATGAGTTCAAATTACTAACGCAATGACCAACACATGGTTACAATTATTTTTAAGAGTCTATAGCAGTAATGAAAGGCTTGGGTTCGATAACCGTAAGGGCTCACCCAAAGGTTCAATAAAGAACCCACATTACATAGTATTAGCATTAGAATCAACATTGCACAGGTATTCAAGCGAAGGTCGAGGGCTCGAGTCTCCACTTGGGAAACTCGCCCAAACATTATTTTAATACATTAAATACCAAAATTGCAACTCATGACAGAGAGAATTTCAAATCTCGTAACATAGTGTTCACAACACTTTAATACTAAAACCTTAAATTTAAGAAAATGGTTTACATCACACTATAAACTGTTGAAACGACAAGAATCATCGTGTTCTTTTACATAAGTTCAAAACGCAAATCGCATAGAGAAGTATTTATATTTATTTCCAACAAAATTTTACATTCGCAAAGAAGCTGCTCTAGGGCTCTTCATTTAGAAGACACTGTACCCTATAACTAAAAATGAACGAAGGTTCAACCCTGGTTCTTTAAACCAATATCATCTCTTTCATATCCTAATAGTTGCCTCACGACTTTTAACCAAAAATAGATAGCATGCCGAAGAAGTAGCATAAAAGAGAAACAACCGTATCTCATTGACAGAGGCAACATCTAAGAGTGAACCTGAGGCTTACCATGGCTTCACCACCATCGATGCCAAGTTGCCCAGCTTTTCACATAGTCAAATCCTAGAGGAATCAGCCTCATCCTTGTCACACAACCATCCTCGTGCTTAAAACGAAAGTAAACAAGAAGGCCAATATTATAAACTTGAAGCTTACACTCTATTTAATGAACATCAAGGGTTGTAAATAACCTACTTTCACAAGTTTGAAACCCTGGCCGAATGTAAGACCAAGCTGTTGAACTCTTCGCATGTTAAAACCGCAATTAAAGAACCATGACTGGTAACAACCAACTCACAAGTAGTGCTCAGAAGTTTTCGTAACCCTAGCAGCCGAGAAGGCTCTACCTTCTCTCCTCCACGAAGAAAACACATCAATAACGAAGAAGGACCAAACCCTCGAGTGTAGCAGTAGGGTTTTATTTATTTATTTTAGATGCAACATTTATATCCATCACGTGAATGCTTTAAATTATGGCATTTTCATCCACCAAACCAATATACAAACCCACTTCCCTATAGTTGACAACGTAATTCGTGGAGCATCATTTTAATATAGCGTAGATTTATGTTGGAGGACCCATTTCTCTATAGTTCGAATGATTACATAGTTTTTGCTTAGTAGAAATACCTTTGATCTCCAATGTTATGATAGGGTTTCTAGTCAACTAAAACATATGCCAACGAAAGAGTTGTATCATCTCATGATCCTATCATTAGTTTGGTTTAAGCCACCACCATCGTATAGCTTAGAACTTTATAAAAACTATTTGACCATCACCACTAACTCTTATCAAGATTTAAATACAATAGTTGTGGTATATTTCCTTGACATGAGAAGTAAGACATAAGCATATAATCTATCAAACCCCTTGCTTAAGTCAAACCTGTAGTACAACATAGAAGGTGTATTGCTTTAGCATTAAGCTAAGTAAGCCTCAGACTTACGCCATAGTACCTCTGCCATACAAAAGGATTCTTATTACCGACTCTTAGAATTATATTCTCAACATTTCCATGATAAGCCCGAGTAGGTATAAAGGAGTTTAATTACTTCATAACACACTTAGACAGGAAATAATAAGACCACATCTCAATTAACTCATGGTTTGAACTGATTTTACGTAAAAGTAATTGGATACACTATGGTACAAACAGTTTAGAACTAATAAATATATGTCGACATAAGAAATGTTAGGACTCAGTGAGTGTAATATACAAGGCAGTAATATTCTTCTAATCAAAAGAAATTCCGTAAGATGGTATGATAAAATAGACATTTTCCTATCATTCAAAACATAGGATTCTAGAATCAGTTGAATGTCGTTACGACATGAAAATAATAACGACTATAAATATAGAGATTACGATAATATCTATTTAATTGTCGTTCAGACAATTAAATAATCTATGATAATTTATGAGAGGTTTAAATGTCGCTTTTATTCTAAACACTTAATTTAAATGCTGAAACTTTGTACTTCCGCATAGCATTTATTGGCAAATAGACCGCTTAGAAAAATTTTAAATTTTTACGAAATTTGGGTATGTTACAAATGTACTCTCTCCCACAAGAGTACTGGGACGAAGAAACCCTAAGATAAATAGGAAACACTCTCAGAAGCTTTGTTTGCATTTCTAACCAAACCAAGCTCAATAAATACACCCCCTACACCAGAATCTGCGTGTATATGCACATAGAAAAAGCCATCCTAGATGCTATAAACCTCACTCACGAGGACTATGATTGGGTTCAACCTATGGACTATGAGCATGTACCATTTTGCTACCACAAATGCCATGAACACGACCACCTATTCAGAGACTTCGCCAGCAATAAAATTTTCCCAGCAGAGACCAAGGAGGGAGAAAAGGATGAAGAGGGCTTCAATAAGAACAACCAGAAAAGGCATCATGCAAGGAAAATTGCTCCTGAAAAGAATAAGGAAGAAATCCCGACCAACAACAATAGATTCTCATCCCTTGATGGCCAGCCTGAAAACCCTGCTGCTGATGAAACCCCCGACCCCCTCCCCCATAAACTCGGCTCCTCTGAAAACCCCTCCCCCTTGCAGGAAATCCCTCGGATCTGGGTCCTCCTTGAACCACTGATTCTCCGTTAAACTTTAACAAGACGAACATCATTTCAATCCCTCATGTAAACCCCTCTCCCCAACCAGAAGGATCAAGACTTGAGATCATAATGGATGAAGAAATGGGGGAACTAGATCTAGGCGATCTGTATCTGCTAGGCATAGAAGATGCCTTCTCGATAAAAGCATTCAGATCCATCCTAGCTCATCAAATCCAACTCCTGCATGAAGCACTAGCAAAATCCAAATATAAAAAGAAACTTGGAGTCTCAAATACTCCCCAGAAGGATAAACAGAAACTCCAGAGAGACAACAAAAAGAGAGGGCACAAATCTGATTTGCATCGTATCAACCTGCTTGGTGCGAGGTTAGTGGAGTCAGGGAAATACGCCCAGTTAATGGAGTTCTTCCCTTACTCTCATAATTAGTTCCTCAATGAATATTCTATCCTAGAACGTTCGAGGTTTGAATGGTCCATCCAAACATCGGATGCTAAAAAGAAAAATATTCCAAGAAAAGCCTGCTATTTTTTTTATCCAGCAAACAAAATGTTCTTCTAAATCCCTACTCTCCCTCATGGCCAAGATTTGGAAAGGCAGTCTCTGCACAAATATTGATGCCAAAGGAGCTTCGGGAGGTATAGCGGTGATCTGAAACCCCCGGGTAATATCTCTACTCAACCTGGCCACCACCTTGCATTCCATCTCTGCTTCATTTCATATACTGGACACCAAAATACACGGTCATCTCCTCAATGTTTATGGTCCTCAGTACACCCCTCAAAAGATCCATCTTTTGCACTACCTCTCTTGTTTTACTCTTCACCATCAACACTCCCCCATCATCATTGGAGGATACTTCAACATGATCACTACTTTGGAGGAAAAGAAAGGGGGCATGCGAACTCTCTCTTCAGAAAATAAGGAGTTCAAGACCACCCTCACAACAAATGGACTGGTGGACGTACAACCTTCTGTTGGGTTCTTCACATGGAACAATAGAAGAGGGGGAGCGCACTAAATTGCTAAGCGCCTGGATCGCTTTATTGTCACGGATTCTATTCTCACTTCCTCTGTACTACCTGCTGCTGGATCTGATCACTGGCCCATCTTTCTCTCCTGGCACAACCATGAGGCTCAAATGCACAAACCCTTCTGGTTTGAAAAATTCTGGCTCTCTCATCCCTCTTTCATGGATTTCGTAACTAATTGGTGGACCAACATGCAAGTCGAAGGGAGATAGAAAATGGACATCATGCAGCAAAAATTGAAAGTTCTCTGTTCCAATCTCCGCCACTGGAACCACGCCAACTTTGGTAACATATTCAAGGAGAAATGTGCTCTCGAGGAGGATCTTGAAAATATTCAACTATCTCTCATAGAGCAGGGACACACTGAAGAAACCAAGCTCAAAGAAAAGGACCTCTTAGCTCAATTGGACAATCACTGTGTGCAAGAGGAGATCCTCTGGATACAGAAGTCAAGAATAACCTGGCTGGAAGAAGGGGAGCGCAACACAACTTTCTTCCACCGGTCTACTATTCAACACAGAATCCACAACAGAATCTCCAAGATAAATCTGGACAATGGAGACACCCTGGAATACCACGAAGCCATTGGTCAGGAACTCACTCGACACTTCCAAGATATGATAACAGAACCCACCCCTGATCGTTTTGTAGTTATTGAGCGTCTCAGTCAGCATATTCCCACCATTCTCAATGCTAAACACAATGCCACCCCGATGAAGCCTATCACCATGCAAGAGGTTGAAATTGTAGTTAAGCATATGGCTGAAGGTAAAGCCCTTGGACCAGATGGCTTCACCATCAATTTTTTCCATCACTGCCGGGACATGCTAAAAATGGAAGTGCTGGAGCTTGTGGAGGAGTCCAGACAAAAGCAATTGGTTCTACTAGTCCTCAATGCCACCTTCCTCACTTTTATCCTCAAGGAGATCAACGCTTCTCACCCTGGTAAGTTCCGACCCATCTCCCTCTGTAATGTCATCCACAAAATCATCTCTAAAGTGGTTGACAACCGGCTCAAACCTCTTCTGCCTCTCCTCATTTCCCCCAATAAATCAGGCTATGTTGTAGGGAGACAAATTCTGGATGGGATCATCCCAGCCCACGAAATCACCCACTCCTTGAAGGTTTCCAAAACCCCTTCTATGCTCATCAAACTTTATCTATCAAAAGCATTTGACAAGTTAAGCTGGAAATTCATTGACAAAATGCTCCAAGCCTTTGGCTTCAGCCACGAGTGGACTCGCTGGATCCTTTCCCTCACCTCCTATGATTTCTTCTCGATCCTGGTCAACGACTCACCCTCTTCCACCTTCTCTCCCTCCCATGGCATTCATCAAGGAGACCCCCTCTCCCCCTTCCTTTTCATCCTCATGGCGGAGGGACTGGGACGTATGATACAAGCGACTGCTACCAATCACTCTCTCATAGGGCTCTGCCCCCATGCCCCCCCTGATTTCCTACCAACAATTCGTTGATGACAACCTGCTCTTTGGCCAGCCCTCGGTTCAGGAAGTGCGCAACCTCAAGACCATCCTTGACAACTTCTCTAAATCCTCTAGCACTTCTATCAACCTTGACAAGTCCCAGCTCTTTTTCTACAACATAGACATCATCACACATCACAACATAGCTCGCATCCTGGGATTTTCTGCCTCCACCTTGCCTTCTAAGTACCTGGGCTCCCCCCTCTTTGACTCTTCCATCAAACACTCCTCCTCGAAAAAACTCTTGGACAAACTTGAAAACCGTATCTCTTCTTGGACCTTCCGCTCTCTCAATCTTTCCAGCAGAATTGTCCTTCTTAAAGTTGTCCTCCACAGTATGCCTCTCTACCTTTTTTCTGTGCTTGCTGCCCCTAAATGGGTTCTCAAAGCTATTCGAAATCGCTAGCGGTCCTTCCTCTGGGGAAGGGACAAAAATAAAAAAAAGGTGGGCCCTCATCAATTGGTAGACTATCTGCCTCCCTCAGCGGGAAGGTGGCTTAGGTTTGAGGGATCCGTAAATCAGTAATAAATCCCTCTCGGCTAAGATCTCCTGGATATGGATCTCTACTAATAATTCCCCCTAGGCTTGGTTCTGGAACAAGAAATATGATCAAAATTGGGTTCCCCCCAATCTCATCTGTTACGACGAGAACCCGCAAGGCTCCTCGATCTGGAACGTAACAAATAACCAAAGATACCTCATTCAATATCATAGTTTCTGGGAAATCTGTGACGGGGGGCATGCTCTTTTTGGCAGGACTCATGGAAACAAATGTCTAGCCTCAACATTCAATTTGATCATGTGGAAATCCCCACGGCCAACTCCGTCGTTAGGGACTACTGGCTCACAAACGAAACCAACTAGTTTTGAATTTGGAAGCAGCTCGAGCTATGGGGCCTTACGACTGGCCATACTCACCTTGAGCCAATCTGGTAGGAACTCAATCTAAGTAAAATCAGGATATGACATGGCCCATACATCATCAGATGGGGACACCTTGCAAAAGGAAGCTTTACTGCAAAGAAGCCTATGCCATTTTGGCTAGTAGACCGGAGGCCCACCCATTTCCCTTGTGGAAGACTATTTGGAAATCCAATCTCTGGCCAAAAATATCCTGCTTCCTCTGATTCCTCTTGCACTGGCATATCCTCACCTGGGACAACCTCCTCAAAAGAGGATTCCAAGGACACAAGAGACATAAGGAGGGTCCTTGGAATCCTCTTTTGAGGAGGTTTTCCCAAGTGACCACCTTCTGGACTCTTGCATGATGGCTAACAAGATTTGGTAATTGGTATCCCTTACCTTCAGAAAAACCAACAGAGTCAAGGGAAACATCAAAGACACTATGTTAAATTGGGGAGAAAACCCCTTCCGGAGTATGCTACTGAACAGAATTTAGACCCTGACTCCTGGCTTCATTGTTTGGAACATCTTGAAGGAAAGAAATCTTCGCATATTTGAAGACAAAATCAAAAGCATTGAAGACATTTGGAAAATCACTTGTCGAAATCTGCAGGAAACCGTCTTCACTAGGAACTGGAACAACAAGGATCTTCCCACATCCGAAGATGAGAAGCAAATCCTGCTCAATTTCCACTTTGATCTCCCTCCATCCCCTCTTCCTCTGACCAACCATCACTTAAACACCTACAGTCCTGATTTTTGGGAACCCCTGAGGGAGTCTTCAAACTCAACTTTGATGGCGCCTCGAAAGGAAATCTAGGGCCGATAGGTTTTGGAGGATCCCTTCACAAGTCAGATGACTCTACTCTCTGGATTTACTTTTTAAACTTGGGATTCGACAGTAACAACGCTGCTGAACTAGCAGGCATCATGGAAGGAGTGATCATTGCTAACAAACAGGGATGCATCTCGCTCATCGTGGAGGGCGACTCACAAATCATCCTCTCCCTCGCCACTAAAATCCAAAATGTTTCCCAGGTCTCCAAGCTCACACCCAGTTGAAGAATCGATCATGGGATCCATCGCCTAAAGGATAGCCTGATACACTCAAGAGCCATCACTTTTCACCATATCCGTTGAAAAGTCAATTCTCTAGCTAACTTTCTCACCAACGAGGGAGTAGATAGCGATCTCAGTCTCTTCGAAGGAGAAATTGGAAGAAATTGTCCTGAAGCCGTGACTTAGGAGTGCCAAGATCTCTCCAGCAAGGATCTTGTCTCCTCGGATGCGGGCACTGTTGAAATATTGTAACTTCAAAGAATATTCTATTTGTACTTTGTTATTATTCATCCATAGATGTTTTATTCCTCCGTCGGGATGTTATTATTATGTAAAGTCATTGAGATAAAAACTCCCATGTAATTCGGGGCATTAGTTCCCTTAGGGTCAATTGTAATGGGGTGTTTAAGTCCCCTAGAGGAATCGTCCCAGTCAGCATTATGTTGAGTGGTTAAGTTGTGGGGGCTGACCTAGTTAGGGTTAAAAGTCAAGTGAAGTAAAGTATAAATAGAGGAGGTGTGTTCCTCATTTAACACACATTCATTCACTTATGAACTCGCATAGGAGAGAGAGATATATGAAAATGAGGAGAAGGAGCTCTTGTTTGGGGACTACATATTTGCATTTGTTGGTCATCTATATTGAGGAAGCTTTGCTGGGTTTTCTACCCCATGAGGGTTTCCAAGGATAAATCTGTGTCTCTTGTGTTTATGTTGTGCTTGTTGTTCTTTTAGTGATCTTGTATATGCTATTGTTGTGAAATTGAATGTAATACTAATGTTATATATCTTAGCATATTGAATCTTAACATGGTATCAGAGCTAACCTGAAGGAAGGCAATGTATGGCACTTACGACACTTGTTTCACTTGAGATAATTTGAAAGTTAGGGTTTTGTATAGAAAAACCTAGTCATCGTGGAACTTTCTCTATAAATCAATTTTTGCGAAGGTTCAGGATATGAAAATTGGACAGGCCGAAGTTGAAATTTTCCTGTACCTTGTGTCCGAGTTTTAGCCTTAGATTCGTTGTACTTTCTGAGATATGATCCATACACGTTAGGGTTTCTGCCTCTTCTAGAATGAAGCCCTAAATTGGTGACCTAGGTAAAAAGGTCATATCTTGGGCTAGGAAAATCCAAATGAAATTTCGTAAAACGTGATAGTTAGGGCACGAACTTTAGTTTCACAGGTCCTATTTTCAGAGGCCGAAGATAAAATAGTGACATGTGGTGCTCCGTACAAGTTTTCTATGTTGTTTCATCCCTTAAACATGTCATGTTGGGAAACTGGGCATATCTCTCTGATGGAGAATCTAATGAAGCTCAAACCTGTGGGGTTGGAAAGATGATAGGTCAGGCTACCACAAGCCGAAGTTTCAGACACTTCAGATCTGAAATTTTAGAGATACACCAGAAACAATATGACACATCTAAAATGGCTCAACAAAGGAAATCAAGGAAGAGGAGGAAGAAGCTCTGACTTAGGCTTTTCAGTTTTTTAGGTATGGAAGGACCTGATACAATGTTGGAGACACCTGATGCAACATTGGAAACTTTGATAATGGATTTGGAATCCATTCATCATAGATATTGTTCCTCCATCAAAATGTTGTGGGAGGAAGGAGATTGGAAATTAGGGTTTCCAAGTAAGAAGAAACCCTAGCAAAGTTTAGAGACTCATAGGGAAGCAACGAAGGAGGTTTAAATGGCAATGATATTTATCATCCTAGCACCATGAACCTATATAATATGTTTACAAGTAATCTACCTTGGATGGTTAGGGTTTTACCCTTATAGAGAAGACTACAAACAATCTCGATAGGTATGACTTGAGGAGATACATGTATGTTTTGAAATCTATTTCATGATTAAGTTCATGATATGTTTGTCTTCATATTATTGAGGTTATTACATTCATGATTAATTTTAGATTGTCTGATCGCCTAAGTAAAAGTATGAATGCATGTGAATAATAGAAGGCATTCATCGATTAGGGTTATATGACACTTATGATATTACTAATGCACTTGTGGTGTTGTATGAGGATGATGTTGTCTGCTAACATGAAATGTACATCAAGAAAGACAAATCCATATGACCATGATGACATGAAGACAAAGAATCATCCATAGTCTTTGATCACATAGAAGCTCTACTTACGAGGTGTGTATGATTTGTTTCTACTAGCTTAACTTATGAGATATGCAGGTTACTAGCACAAGGTCTCTAAATCATTGAAGAGAACAAAGAAGATATTGTTTGGGTATGTTAGACATAACTAAGCATGCATACTAATCCATGTATGTTTTTCCTATATCAAGTTAGAATCCTACTTTATGTTAGGATCTTAGAAAAGTATACCCGTGTATGAAATGATCATGACCATACATGCTTAAGATTATTTAGAATCATAATGTTTTGATAATATTGAGATTATACTAATGTATGTATGATTATGTACGAGATCTTGAGGATGACACAATGATAACACTAGTGCACACTTAAGCATGCATAGTGGTCCCATATGGATAGAAGTTCAAAGACATATAATCACGATGCTATCAAGAGGGGGAAACCACACAAACATACAAGATAAGTATTTGAGTTGTTATTTGAATTACCTCTTGAATCTCTAAATAGTAAATGACATTGCTCGTAATAGTTGTATGCATAATAGGTTATCATGTCAACATGATGTGATGATTATGAAGTATTGCTAATCATGTAAGTAACCTTGATTTGTAGGAAAGATCATGTGCTATGATCTACAAAAGAAGGATGATGAACACGTGTTCCAAAGAACAAGTGATGGATGTTCAACAAAAAGACTTACAAATCAAACATACTATAGAAGGCTCGTAGTTAGAGGATTCTATTAGAAAGAGAGAGAATCATGACAAGATGTTTGCTCCAAGTGGCTAGACAAGATTGTTTTCTTAATGGTGTAATTAAAGAAGAAGTGTGAATTGAGCAAACTCCCAGGATTTGATAGAGAATCACACGATTGAAGAAAGCTCTATACGGGTACCCAGGATCGATAGTCATTTGATGAACTTAATGATCACCACGGATGATGCGGATTTCAACCTTTGCTACAAGGTTGAAGATGGTTTCTATATACAGATGACATTCTTCTCTTAGATGACATGATTGAATTTTATCTACATAATTGACGAAGTTGACTCCAAAGTGAAATATTGAATAAGAAGAATTTGTAATCTTTGAATTTAAAATTATAGTTATCTTTATTAAACCATTAGTATAATCTTTATTCAGGTTTCTGATTGATATTAAAGTGTTTTAGATTTTTTTTTGTTCATGGTTCCATCAACCTTATTCATGGTTCCACCATCAAATGTTCATGGTCCCATCAAATTTTTATGGTTGCACCAACTTTTTTCATGGTTTTGTAAACAATGATCATGGTTCCACCACTATATTTTCAGAGTTCCACTCATAAATATTCTACCAACAAATATCCATGGTTTCACAATCTTATAATGAACCTTGTCATATATAATGTTTTCAACTTTGATTATTTTATAATGATATTAACAAAAAAAACACATTGAAATATTATATATGAATAAAAAATATTTAATTATTTTTATAATTAACATATAGTTTATTTCAATTTCTAATTTTAATATAATATATCTTTAAAGAAAATCCATTTTTTTTAATAATATAATATATATTTTTCAAAAGAAATGATATACTGAAAATGGTTGCATGTTGTATCTTTAAACTAAAACCTTTAAAAAAAAAAAAATAGTTTTTAAGAAAAATGATATAGGAAATAATATTAATTCAGGTCAGTTATTTTGATTTATCAAAGTCTCTTATATCTCAAATGTTAATGTTTTGGCTAATATTAAAGTCAAATATTTCTTTAATTTTTTATTTATAGTTCCAAGTAACAGTTGTTTGCCCCCACCCCATCAATGTCCATAATTCCTATAACTCTGGCCTATCCGCTTTTTCTGACATATTTTAACTTTTCTCCTAAGCCTAGTCAGAAACATGCAACCTTCTTTCAACATTTTTCAATACTCCTCCTTCCCTGATGTATTTGAAGACCTTCTTAAATTGCAAAGTTCGAAGACCACTTCAGGGCACTGCTAGAAATCCATCTTCATACTAAAACAATTAAGAAACATGAACGCAAAGAATAATTTAAAAGTGGTTGAACAACGGAGAGGAGCCAAAGACATTAAAAAAACACTGCAAAGCAGAATAAACTGAGGAAAGCATCAACCGTAAAGAATAATTTCTGAAGAGAAGAGTAATATGTAATATGAGTTTTGATTTGTCTTTATCGATAATCCTATTTAAAAAAAATCCTAATTAAAAACAAATAAAGCAGAGAATATCCATGGTCTATCTGCATCCTTTTGAATTTTTAATAGCATTTAACTTCCTCGGTTATCTAGCCCTTTACAGAACTTTAACTGTTGTAGACAGGAACAAATTGAAGCTAGAAACTATGCATTTTTGGTTTTTCAGGTTGTCAGTATCTAAAGTTGATCAGTACTCGTTATAACGGTTACTATTTTAAGAATTATTGTGGTTAAACTTTGACACAGTGTAAAATCCAGAAAATCAAGCATCCTCTGTCAATAGAATTGGGTATCCAAAAACTGTGCTTGATCTTTTGGATTTTGCACTTTGTCAGACTTTAAACACAATCATTTTTAAATTCAAACACAATGCAAAATCCAAAAAGTCAAGCACAATGTGAACACACTATGAAAGCTTCCATGCTCATATATCCATGTTTGATTTTTGTTTCTACTGCTATAAAATAGTTTATTTGTCGAAATTATTTTCCCACAGAATAAATTTGATCAATATTACTAGCCCATCTAATGTTGGAGATGAAAATGCCCATATGTATCATTATTGTAATAGTGTACTATGCTCATGCAAGGACCCTAATGCTGCTGGTCAGTGAGTATTGTTTCATTCCTTCTCTATTTATGCTTACAGGTATCGCGACTGATGCCATAATCAACAACTGGTTACAATTATCTCATCAGAAGTGGTCCCTTTGTGAGAGGCATGAGATAATGGTAGAGTATATATGTTTGGTTATCTAGAAAAAATAAAATTTGAAAGGATAAATAACAAAACGTTGTAATTTATTGTTGATTATTCCAGAATGTGTGGAACCATTCCAAGTTCACATTACAATGCGAGAAAGCACATACTCATCTTACGTCTTAAAGGCGAGGAGTCTGTCTGGTGTTTAAGGATCGCTATAAATACATAGAAACTTGGCATTTGGTAGTTTTAATTTAAAATTTTAAAATTGATTTTATTTTAATTCAGATAAAAATAATCCTTTTATATTTATTATAAAAAAGAATTTATATTTTCAAAAAACATAAAATTAATTTTTAAATTTCTTAATATTTAATTTAATATAAACTTTTTTTACAACTTTACAAAACATTATAGAAATAGTTTGAAATTTTTAAAACTAATTAAAAGTCAAAAGAAATTGGCAGTTAGTCGGTTACAATATACCTGCCTGGGCAACTATAATAATATATTTAAAAAGTACGTACGTGTATATGAAGAGTATACATTACTCATTCAATCAATACACACCATTCATGAATACACATCATTCATTCTGAATGTAAACATCAAGCTACCAAAAGCTTCATAATAAGACTTAAATACTGCAAGGAGCTTTCACGAACACAATTATACAGGACATTCTCACCTAAATTAATACAATTATACAGGACATTCTCACCTAAATTAATAATATGCACGTCGACAGTCTCTTAGCACGTCATGGATTTGATAAATGCATTGCATGACTATCACCATCTTCCGCTTTTTTCTCCGAACGTCATACAACTTACTTTACTGATCTGTATGCTCACAACTGTTCACCTTGCAGATATTCATTTCACAAAATCAAAACCTAATCCAGAGATCTATTTTTCAAATAACACATTGACATGAATCGGATAAAGTTGCAATCAACTTATAACATATCGACTAATTACTGTGCTGCTAATCACAATTAGACTCTGGTACGTACCTCCTGTAATCATAGACAGAGCAGAATGCCTGCAGGCATGTCAGGAGCAAAAGTATCGTTGCAGCTACAAGAGATAGAAATTTCCAGGACCTGAATACAAATTTGTTCGCAGATTCCACGACCACAACTTTCCATCGATTCTTATGATAACGATTTAAATCCTTTATAACTTTGTCCAGATAAGCAACTTTTGTGAGATCAGCGCACTTACCCATGCTGTTAAAAAGGTTGGCAACCTCTATGTTATTTTGAAGGTGGTTGGAAATAATTCCCCTTTTGCTCAGCAATCTCACATCTTCTTCTGTGTCAATCATCCCGTTCATGAAATCGATGTATCGTCTGAAAACAAGCCCACCAGGTGCCACATAAGCTTCGAATGCGACCAGATTTCTGAGGATCACATCTGTGTTGGTGCCCAACTTTATTTCTGGGAGATAAAGAGTGGCAGTTTCCTTATCAAATCGTATTTTGGTGAGGTCCCCATCGGTAACAGAGAATCTGACACCTGCAAAGTATAAATCGGCCACAGATGGAATAACCAATTCGTCTCTCCTGGGCGGTATGAACTGAACAGAGGATTCTTCCACTTCTCCCTCCTCCTTAGTTTTGTTGGCATCTTCATTGTCAGTAAAAGCCAAGCGTCTCTTAAACGAACGCAGAACAGGTAGTTTCCAAAGAGCAGCAAAGGGCAACTTCTTCACAACTTGCAGAGGCCTCCCGTTCAGCGCTCTGGCAGGGCCAACCTTGAAAGCGGAGAGAGTCTCCCATACTAAACTGAAGCATGATCGTGAAACCGTTGACACGTCGGATGCAACAGGCGCATCGTTTTCTTGTTCAAAGTCGTGTATAAAGGTTGACAGGTCGGATGCATCAGACGCATCGCTAATTTCTTGTTCAGTTAGACTAGGGTTTTGATTGCTGGAAAGAGGAACGATTGAGTAGTACAACGCCTCCAGCAAGTGTCCTCTTTTGTCTATACTGAGCTTCGAATCTTCGGGTAACTTGAAGGTGAAAGGAGATAATTCGTGGCATACAAGTCTTAGCAGCCTTCGGAGCCTCTCCTCAGCGTTGGCTTTAGAACCCTCAAACTGCAACTCCAAAAGCTTTTGCAAAAGAAAGAGCGGCAGTTGATTTTCCAGCATCATCACATCTCTGGCAATGGCGTTTCGGGCAGAGATGGTGCCATATAGATCTAAATCTCGTCCCAGCTGCTTGAAGTCCGTGCAGGAGCTTTGGTCGGCATTTCTGACATAAGACTGCAAATGTTCGAGAAGAAAGGCGGCGTCCAATGCCATGAACCACGCCAAGGTTTCTTCCTTGTATTCGATCAACTTGTGATAGCGTCTCCGGATTTGCTTGTCGTGCTTCTTGAACTCCTCCACACACGCAACTCCTCCACTTCTTCTTGTTCTCTTACATCATCCAGGGATTCCTTAATTTGCATAACCCAACATTTTTCGTCGATCTTCGGTATAACAAAGTTAGTGCTGGATTCCATCTTTGAGGGTCGGAGAACAGGAGGAGCTCTGCTTCCTCAAACGAAATAGTAGAGAAATGTTAGGAAATAACTCTCAGAGAGTTGATATGAAGCTCTTTTGATTGATTCACAGTACGAAACTATACACAGGGCTTTAATGCTCACGTTTGGACACGTAGTGACCATGAGTTTGGGGAGTTGCTGGACCTATTGTTAGCTGTAGACTTCGAAAGTTTTTGATAAATTTGAATAAGCATGTAAAATGGGTGTTTCACATCTGTACATTTTGAAGTCTAGTGCTTAATTGAATGTTTCTAGTCTTTCGTTGTTTTATCCATCGCTTTCGTTAATCGCCACATGATTTGTTGTTTCAAGAATTGAAAAAATATACAAAGCCTTTTGAAAGAAAGAAATAAAAAGAGAATAAGTGTAAATGGAAGCAAACTAACTCTAAAGACTGATTCCCCATTTCCTTCATTCAAGAAAAGACCAAACTCCTTTGCTTTATTCGATATGATTCAAACGAATTCAAGGAAAAAACAAAGTCAAGTCCTTCACATTATTCGATATGATTCAAACGAATTCAAGAAAAAACAAAGCAACTCCTTTACATTATTTGATAAGATTCAAACGAAATCAAGAAAAAACCAAAGTCGTTTACATGAGTGAGAGACGATTTAAAACAAATTCAAGAAAAAACAAATGGAGTATATTGTACCCTATGCATGACTTTAATGCTTTAACGTGCATTTATACCTTCTTCGTTAAAGGTTCCCGTGAACTTCAAAGTACTTTCCTTTTTTCAACCAAAAATTACACAAAGTACTTTCCTTTTTTCAACCAAAAATTACACATAAAATACAATGGAATATTGAGGGTACTGGGCGACGAACAATAACCAAACAGAGGCAGGCTCTCGGCGGAGGTCTCGAATTTCAAATTTTCTATATCTGTTAATTGGAAATTTGACGATTATATGCTTTTTATATTTGTTATTTCATGTTGTATACAAATTCACATCATGTTTTAATTTAAAATCAAAGTTAACGCAAACATTTTAGGTTCATATTTTAAACATTGCTATTCTCTTATCCAAATATGACCAAGAACAACAAACAAAATGAAAAATCAATCTAACTCAATCAATTCTACTAGAAAACACACAACTGACATCATAAAATATCTCCTGTCCCCAATTCTACTAGAAAACACACAACTGACATGCATCATAAAATATCTCCTGTCCCCGAAATGTGTCAACAAAACATCAAAAGATAAAAGTTTCAAGATGCAAACGCAACCAGAAAAAGGGAAAAACAAAAAAAAGAAAGTCGGTAATGTCATAAACATGGGTCCACGGGGGTACCAAGAAGGAGGGACGCTGGTTGAGCGGTCCCAAAGACAAGGATGGCCATGAGCCATACCTATCACTGTACGGAGTTGTCATTCCCAACTGACAATACAGGTTGTGCATTGAAAGGGACTGGAATTAATTGACCAAGAATTGTTAAGGAACATAAAAGGTCATGGGTTTGAAACTAAACAGAGCGGGCAGCAAGTTGTACATAACTAACGACTTCACATTATAGAATACAGCTCATCTTGACGTCATAGATTACTTTAGATTTATGGTGAAACAAACCCTCACATCGTACGAATGAAAGATTCGGTTTAGATTAACCCCCAATTTATGGTAAAAGTTTTACGGCTACAGTGAATTTTGCAAAGAAAAACGGCGGCGTCCTTTTAAATCAAATAAATAAAAAACAAAAATAGGCCATGCAGAGGGACATGGTAATACATTTACTTCTGTTGTTTTGAGCCGACGGAACCAACCACGGACCGGCCCATCATTTATTTTGAAGTATAGTACATTTATTAAGTTACGACGTGGTACGTTGGCAATTTTTAAAATTTTAATATATTTTTAAATTTTGATAATTAATTTTCCAGATAGGGAAAATTAGTCAAATCAAAATTTTTAATCAATTAAGTTTGAATAATTTGATATTTTAAAATTATAAAAATTATTTATTAATTTTCAAATATTTAATTTAATTTACAAATTTATAAAAACTATTAAAAAACCATAGAAAAAAATTTTGTATGACAAAGAAAAAAAAAAAAATTGAATCGTGACCGATTGATATATAACTGCCGAAGGCAGCTATAATAAAGTGTTAAGAGGGACGTCATGTGTGACTTTAATGCTTTCCATGTCTTTAATGCTTTCCATGTGCATTTAATGTATCACTAGAATCTTCAATTGAAGATGCATTTAGACGACTTTGAAGGTCCTTGTAATATTGATCTTTACGAACGGCTCCTTTTTCATCCAAAAATTACACAAAACATAATTGGAAAGGATACTACATGACGTATGCATGTAGAAAGCCTCTAATATGATTGAGTTGTAATATGATTAGCATGTTGTGATTGATTGAGTTGTAATGGTTAATCGTGTTAAGTTTTTATTCTCGATTTAGACATGATGCCTTGTAACATTGTCTTTTGCATTTAACTTTGCAATGTTTAGATTGGAAGATAGGATAGCTTATCGATTATAATCTAAAAATTATTATAATAAATCATTTATATTTATAAAATTGTTATCTTTAAAATAGTAAAAGTATGTAAATTTTTTAAAATGTAATTAATTTTTTATTTATTTAAATATCTAAAAATTATTAAAAAATAAATTTATTAAACTTTAACATAAAAATATCTATTAATTTATATAAAAGGTAAAATGTAATATAGAAAAAGTGTTAAAATTATATGAAAGCCCACATAGCATAACACCAACATGTAGATACGTATAAAAATATTGTTTTAAAAATGAGATTTTTTTAAAGTACTTTTGATTTGATTAGAATTTATAATAAGATAAAATAAAATGAAATATTCACAAGTTACTTAATAATTTATTTTTGTTAACAATATTATTAATATTTATTGTTATTAATATTGAATATATTAATAAATTATAATATATAAATTATTCAATAAAGAACTAATAAAATATCTCTTTATATTGTTTATTATATATTTATAATTATTTTAAAAAAATTATAATTAAAATTAAAATATTTGTTAATAGTTAAAATGAGATATGAAAATTGAAATAGAAAGAAGCTAAACAAACTAAATATGAATTTAATCATAGATTAAAAATATTCTTAATAATTTTCCAATAAACTCTTTTTACATCCTAATAATAATATAAGAGTGAGTTGTCTTTGAATGAATTCTAATAGGAGGTTAGGATGTTGTAGAGATTGCCCTCAATTCATTGGATAAATAATTGATGACTATGTTTTTTCTTCACAAGTATTTGGTCAAAGTATTAAGGTAGCATGCAATATGTTTAATAAAATCTATACATAGAATCAATGCCAATGTATTCAATATCCATGGAATGTGTTTGATGAAATGTCTATAAGTAAATTGTGATGATGCAACATGTCATAAGTTGTCATAGGTTGTCATAAGATGCCATAGGACCAAATTCTTGTCATAGATGTCATAGATTTTCTATCTTTATCCTGGGGAGTTACAACCCTTTAGATGCCTTCATTAAAGGATTCCTTCCACCTTGGATGGGAGTTACACCACATATTTGGACTCATTCCACCACTAATATGCCCTCTTTGTCCAAATTCTCTCAAAGTATTAATAAAATTGATTTTTAGTTGACAATGATTCCTTACTCCATAATTTTCTCCTTGGACCTTGGTTTTCCATAGTGCCTCATGACCCCAATTCACCACTTTACTATTCTTCTTTAATTTTTCCAGGTGACTTTAGACCATTGAATTCCCTAGTAATGGAGTCGTCCATAGTTAAATATTGGGGATATTACAAGAAACCATTAAATTAATTTTTCAAAAAACAATTACTATGTAAATATACTTATGCACCGCTATCAGTGCGTAAGTATGTATACAGAGCACCCATTATTAAATAAAAAAATAGGTTGACAGTTTGATTTAGTAAACAAAACAAACCACTTAGATACCATACAAAATATTTTGAATAGGGTGGTACCCACTAAATATATAGACACACCGATGTCACAGTGGGTTAATATATTTACAGAGCACCTATTAGTAAACAAAAAAAAATGTCCATGGTGCATTTGAGTAAACCGTAAGGAAGTGCTAAATGAAACCATAACTTAAAAAAAGTGGTTCTCTATAAATATGTAGATGCTCTGGAACCAGTGCAACTTCATATATCAAAAGAACCATATAAACCATAAAAAAATAGGTCTATGGTATGTTTTGGTGAAATAAATGCACTGCCATTGAAATCATACACTTTTTTATTAACATAGACGTCCTATTTAAATATATTGATGCATCATTTTCAGTGTGTGAGTATACATAAAGAGCATTGTGTAGTGAACCAAAAAACGTTTTTTTAATTTTTCAAAAAATGTTGGTGCTTTGTATATACACTGGTGCACTGTTATCGATGTGTCTATATATTCAATGCACCAATAAAATAATAATATTAATTTTATAACATATTGGTACTCTATATTTCTAGAAGCACTATTGTGGTCCTGTAACATCCCGAAAATTCACAAATTTTAAAAAAAATTCTACGTGTCATTAATTGTTATACTAGCCGTGCGGAAATATATTAAATGCTTGTTTGTTCAACTAAAGACATGCTGGAATAAAAAGTTATCGCGATCAAGTATGCATAACTATTTTACGATGCGTAAAGAATGTAATTAAGTCTACATTATGATGCTATCGGATGTTTCTCATCTCAGTTGTGCATCCTAGTTTACTTATGAGTTGATATCGATGCTTTAAATATTTACTTACTAATGTTTAACTATGCTAACTGTTTGTTCTTCTTTTGATGCTGAACCTGGGTCCTATGGGTACCTCGAGGCTTACTTAGCTATATTGCTAAAGCATTTGAACGTCTTTTTCGCAGATTCGTAGGTAAGAGTGGTACATCAATTCAAATAGTACGAAGTATTCTTTTAAGAAATCTTGTTTGTACTTTCAGTTAGCCATCAATGTTTTGTGATAAATCTGAAGTAGTCCCTGGTAAAAGCTATTTGTGTTTTTAAACCTTAGGTTTGCTTCTATAAGTATTACTTGTAAAATTTCCTTAAAACTATGGTTGAAAATGTAAAAATTGTAAATGTTATTTAAATACTCTAGACTCGTCACCAAAAGGAGAGATCTATTCTAAGAGTCTCTTTAGCTACATCCTAGAATAAGTGGCTTACATGACTCTCATATTATTAACTTTATTCTCAATGTGGAAGTTGGAATGTCCATGTACATGTATAATATCATAAGTACTGAACATAGATCAATAATAAAGTGTCTTATATTTAGGAATTTCGACATGTTAATCTCTTAGGGTTGAGACCTAAGTTTGAATACTTTATTTGCATTTCTAAACCTATATTCCAAATCCTACATTATAAAAGCATGAACCACATGATGTGTTATCAAGGTGACTTGTCTAATGTCTTTAAATGAAAACTATATGATTTATATAAATCCCTTTGGTTTTTATGTGATGGAATTTATAATACTAAAGTAATTGTAATAGTACTTATTCGATACTATTGATAAGTCTTTATAGTATTCACACCATGTTCAAATGGCTTGATTGAAAGGTGTCCTATACCATAACTAATAACAAGGTTGGCACGGGTTAGAGTTGTTTGGGCTCATATATTAGTAAAATTTATCAATAAAAAAGAATAGAGTTACGATGAATTGAATAAAAAGGTATAATTAAGATAAATTTAAAATAATTTATAATATATATATACATAAATGATATATAGTAACATTTTCAAGATTGTATGAGATATTTTCAAATATATATAAAAGAAAAGTTAGTCCAAAACTCTTCCAATATTTTTATAGTAGGGTCACAAAAAGTAAATTAAAGGGAATCAAGAATGTTCAACTAAGTAAGGACATAATTTTTGAGGTAAATTGGTAGAAAGTAGTAGGGTGTGTAGAAGGGACAAGAGTAGGTTTCGGGCATCAAGTGAACCAAGTCTTTAGGCTTTAGTAGACTTCTTAGAGGTACCAAGAAATGTCAAACCTCTTTGGGATCAAAGAGATCCTCGAGATGTATAAGTCTCGTATGATGAAGCTAGAGAAGATTAGTGCATGTGTTTAAGCTTGAACTCAGAAGTGTTGGAACGAGTTTTTTTAATTCATTAGATCTTTTGGACACATACATTCGACAATCAATAGTCCACTGAATGGTTGATTGGATGGTTGAATGCTAGATTGATTAAGAAGATGACTTAACTAGTCAGTCCATTAAAATAGAACAATTGATTATTACACAAAACAAGGCAAAAATACCCATTGGATATATTGTGTGGCAAAAAATCAAGTTACAATGGATATGCTAATATTTCATTTCATTAACTAAAAATAGTCCCCACTTAAAAATAGAAACTAATATTATAGAATGAAATTAACTTATTAATAATGTATCACTCAAAATATGGGAACTAACTTTGCATTATTGTGCACTTCTCTCTAAGGTCACTGGTTGAGTTGGCCGGGTGTTTCTTTTCTTACTAAAGCACACTTTTCTTCCTATAATGATGTACATGTATTTGTTCCCTTTGAGGCTATAATGGAAATGGAATCCTATAGGTGAAGTGTTCTTCAAATAAACATTATTCTTTGATTAAGATGCTCATGTTAGGATTAGTTAGTTTAATTTACATAGAAGTGCACAAATACAAACATGTTGGTTTTAACTAGCAAGTGGAGTGACTAGTCCATGTGAATAGAAAACCCAATGTTCATGATGATTATTGACATTTGGATTTCATGTTTTAAATTAAATATTTAAGAGATTCCTATGAATGCTCAGAGACGAAAAGCATTATGTTTTTTTAATCAACTTTGATTTTTAGTATCTCATGTCATATTTGTTCTTGGTAGTATTATGTTCTTGGAATAAGGTTTCATCCCTAGCACATGACTCCAAAAAAAAGTGTTTATGAATCTTTTGCATCTTCAAAAGTTTAGACATTACAAGCACGCTCTACTTGGGCTCATGATGAGACAAATATTTCGTGCCATCAATAACACCTTAATATGGAGGGTATGGTGGACACTTTTTTTTCAAAAATTGTTTCACTTAGATTATTCTCTATATGGAATTGGTTTCCTTTAACCAATGTGCATGACTTTTAGATCATATGCTCGGAAGCATGTCATTGCGTAAGCATTGTTGCATACATTATTAGACATGCATGTATCATCATTGAAATTGCTACTGAACATGATGATGGTGATGATGATGATTATGAAGATGATGAAGATGGTGA